>JBBHKE010003238.1:171869-197971 GCA_037447655.1 Zygnema cylindricum
CCCCCTCCCCACTTTTCCATTTTGTTCTTTTTGTTCTCCTAATCGCTCCCCTCCTCTCTCCCTTTCTCTCCCTCCCTCCCCTTCCCCCCATAAAAAACTCTTATTAAAAAAGCCTACATAGAACGCCGCGAGAATTTCCCTTCTCTGGTTCCCGTTTCCCGTTTCATTCCCTGATTTCCCAATTTTTCCACGTTTTTTCCCGTTTTCTTTCCCGTTTTTCCCCGTTTTCTTCATTATCTTCAATTTATTTTCCCGGACTTATTTTCTGGCGGACGTGTTATTTCATCGCGCGTGAAATTTTTCGGAAAAAAATAAAAAAAAACGTGATACGCTAACACTATCTGTACAAACTGTGAAAATCCGTTTTTTCCATAGCCGAAAAGAAACTATGGGCATTCAGTTATTCACACCATACCGTGAACCGCTACACCGTGAATCGCTATTAGCGTAAAGAAATAGATAGCGTCATAAAATAGATAGCGTAATGAAACAATTAGCGTTATTTACCCTATTTGGTAGTGTTGTGTATCGGTAAGGATTTACCGATAACCGATATGGACCTTTTTTTGGGTTCCCGATAATCAATATATTGGTACGATATATCGACATCGGTCTTATCGCCGATAAGTAGCCGATAAATATCGGGTACTTATCGGCGATAATGCCGATAACGATAACTATTGGCGATATCTGTACGGACCGTACAGATAATTACGGCCTGTACTCGCAACTGTATGTCGTATTCCCCGGACCCGCAGCGGACCCCCTTACTCCCGATTCCGGTAAAAAATCACGAATTTTCCATCATTATTCCTAATTTAAGGGGGTTTTCAAAATTCATGCTGCCAGAATTTTCAAAATATGGCGTCTGGAAATGGCGGCAGTCTGACAGGTGTGTTCGTCTGCTTCTTTCAGTCTGTTCGTCTTTTTTTGGAAAAAGTTTGATTCAGAAATTTTACAATGTTTTTTTTTTTTTTCGTTTCGATAGTATAGTTTTATAACAATAAAGTATTAACTTATATTTGTCGACGTTTATGTGCAGAGCTGTCCGTAAAGATTTTCAATTAAATAGATACGCGGAACAAATTCTTATATGTGGCACTCCACTCTATATAATGAAAATTATATAATACAGTATGTTATATAGTAATATTGTATGTATACTATATTTTTAAAAAGTTATCGTCGATATGGAATTTGTTGGTCCTAGACCGATATATCGGGACCTCTCACCGTTCGATAACCGATAACTATCGGTATCGGTGTTATCGCGATAAGTTTTTTACCAATACACAACACTACTATTTGGGAATTTGGGGGTTTTGAGGGAAATCATTTACTCTAATTTGTTTTTTAAAGGGTTTCTATTAACTCTATTTGAGAATTTGGGTTAAAAAAAGGGGTACCGCAATTAGAGTCATTGACGCTAATAGCGATTCACGGTGTACTAGTGTTAAAACACTAATTTGTGTTGATGTTTTGTCGGCGTTAGTCCTTTGAACCCAAAACAGTGTTACTAACATTGCTTGTTCCTTTAGTTATTTCTTTAGTGTAAAAGTGATATTCAAGATTCAATTTTAAAAATTTTAAGCTTCTAGCTTCAAAATCCTAAAATAGAGTAAATTTGTACTCCAATTATAAAAGGACTTTAAATAGAGTGAAAGGGCCTCAAAATAGAGTCAACATTTACTCTATTAACATCAAAGTTAAGGGGAGATAAGATCTATTATACCGCCAATCGCTATTGGCGTATTGAACGCTAATTCGTTCCCGCTTATTTTTTCTCAAATTCTCAAATAGAATTATCCATATTATTTAAAAAAAACCCTAATTTCAAATTAAAGTAAACGATTTTTTTGAAAATTTCCAAATTCCCAATTAGGGTTAAAAACGGTAATTATTCCTATACGCTAAAAAAATTCTACGCTAATAGCGATTGGCGGTGTAGTTTAGACATTTTACTTTTTGACTTGTAAAACATGTTTTGGGTTCACATGGTGGAACACATGGTCAACGTTTAAACATATGCGAACATGATTATGAGATCTTATTTTGTCATAGTTGTGGAAATCGTACTAATTTTTGTGCGTACTATGCGATTTCAACAACTATGAATTTTGTCGCACAATTGGAATGCACTTTCAAACTTTCACGTGTCTGCTTGCCTACGTTAAACATTGTGTTGTACTTTCATACTTAACAAAGTACAATTTGGTACGGGCAGACACATTAAGTAAACCACAATATCTAAGTTTGAAACAAACTAGAGTCACTAAGGGTACTTTCGCATGTAACCGAAACTCTAGTCTTGTAACTTTATTTTTAGCAAAGATTCTTCGTACTACTTTCAAAGCATTCGTATGCAAAGCATTGAAATCGTTACTTTAGATTGTGACGGATGTAGACGTGGGTGTGATTTGTGACGGTTGTAGGTGACAACAAAACTCGCGATAATTGATGACGTTTACAAAATAGCGACGATTATACCGTCAGACTATTTGTGACATTGTAGATGTTTAGGGTTTGTGACATTTTGACGAAACACTCACCTATGACAACGCCGACATCACTAATTCCAAAATATTTTGCCATGGTTTCCCAATTTTGTTTTTTCGTCCGTTATCATTCTACTTGCCATCAAAAAAAGCTAAAAGACAGCCAAAAGAAGTATTTTTAAGAGATCTTTCATTTGATACCTTTCTTGCCTTTAAAATTGTTTGCAAGAATTGAGAGAAGGCGCGTTAATGGGAGAGGGAGAGAGAGAGAGGCGCTTTCACGGACTTCGCTTTTGCGAAATGGCGTCCGTTGGTCGAGACCCCCTCTACGGCTCCTGCACAAAAAAAAGTCACGCACAAGTTGCAAACGTGCAATGGGTTTTTCTTTTTGGGACTCCTCGCACAATAATTGTAAAAAAACTTTTGACACGAGCGACAACATCTGCCCATTCGCTCACCACATGGAACTATATTTAAAATCACCTCGCAAGGTGATTTTATATAAAGTTTAAAGATGAGTTGAAAAGACGCGAAAAAAGGAGGTCGAAACAAGCTAGACGACAAAATGCATCGCGATAGACGACAAACTCCAGTACATTTAAAGTTTTAAGGTGACGCAACTTGTACG
Organism: Zygnema cylindricum; assembly: GCA_037447655.1. Taxonomy (NCBI): domain Eukaryota; kingdom Viridiplantae; phylum Streptophyta; class Zygnematophyceae; order Zygnematales; family Zygnemataceae; genus Zygnema; species Zygnema cylindricum. Next base: position 174,993 of record JBBHKE010003238.1, read on the forward strand.
GCGGTGATTTCAATTTTTTGATAGGGGCTGCGGGTTTTCTCATTTTTTTTCTAAGTTATGAAGGAAAACGACAGAAAATAACTGTAACTTTAGCACATGCGAAAGTACCCTAACGCTAATTACGAAGTACCTTAATCGAATTAAACAAACAATTAGAGTTATGAATTCTATTTTAGTTTCGAGGGTCAAAATTTGGGGGCGCCGAACTAGCGTTATTAACGCTAATAGCGATTTACGTTGCGCCGTACTATCGATCGCGTATTTTTATGAGTTGCAAACGTCATGACGGACAATGACGCGCACGTAGTGGAACGCGATACGCGATATTTACAACAGGGAACCGGAAGTTTCGATCTGTACTTTTGACATGGCTGAAAAGAACAGCGACCGACCGACAACAATGTTGGTAAAGGCATCCATGGTGAAATTCGAACTATCTTTGTGGAGACGTCGCAGGCGACGCGTGTTTACGCGTTTGTAAAATTAGGACAAAACAATATTCAACGTGATTGGACTCTAATGGCTCATAAACACCTATTTTAGGTCATAAAATGTACTTTATTTTAAACGTGGCAATCCACAAAAAGACAACGTTAAAAGCTACTTTGTTGGCGCAACTGTGGGAAATTTGGCGAGCTTTTTATTTTTCAACGAGTGAAATTTTTGGTAGTTAAAACCCTAATAAAAGAAAAAAATGCTAAAATTGCCTATGAAAATATCATTGAACGTAAAAGGCTATCATCACCAATGGGGACTTTGGGTGTTCACACTGCGTCGTGAATCGCTATTAATGTAGAATTATTATTAGTGTAGAGGAACAAATGTTGTTATTAACACTATCATTTTAAGGAAGAAAGAAGATATTATTTCAAAGGCTTAACGCTAGTTTACACATGGAAAGGGGCTCTGTGGGTCAACGGTGAATCACTAAGAAGAGTCCGATAGCCTATTTCCACCGGAGCATTTGTAACTTTTTGCCCATTCCGATGATTCTCCGAAAACTCATCAAAAAACGGGTGTCGTTCACACCAAAATTCTGGCACGTAAATCCGATCAAAGGTGTCTTGTGACACGTCACACGCTTTGATGTCATCAAACAAAGGCGCGAAAACAAACCTGCAGATTTTCAAATTTACCATGTTCGAAGGACGACGACGGTGGTTCAAAGTCATGCAAATTTTTCGCGCGAAAACAACGAAATAGCCGTTTGGATGTTTTTTTTGTTACGCCAGGTTTTGGGGTTACCGCTGGCGTGTTTCTGTGAAAAACGCGACTTTAACCCGACTTCAATATCCGACAATATTTTGAGGAAGTTCGTTTGTACGGTTTTCGGCAAACTTCCGAAAACAAAAAATCGGTGCTCGGATAGCCGTACATTATTCGAACGTCTGTCTGCTGCGAAAGTGATTTTTTTTCCGGTGGGAACACGTTATGAATGTGTTCAAGATAGACGTTGACGGTTGCCGCCAGTGCTTGAAACGTTTTGGCGGCCGTCTGGTTCGACACATTCGTCCGGTTGGCGCACAAAATAACGATTGGAAAACGTACGGCATGTACACCGTGAATCGTTATTAGCCTTATGTACGCTATATCGGCACCCCAAAATTTTGACATTGATACGGTAAATATAATAAATTACACTATTTAAGGACGTGGACCATAATCTGCCACTTCTCTTGGCACTAAATTAGAATGAATGACGCTATTTTTTTCTTTACACTAATAATTTATATACGCTAATAACGATTCAAGGTGTGTACATCGTGAATCGCTATTAGCGTCAATAGCGCTAATTCAGTGCCCCTTAAATTTTTGTTTTTTATCAAATAAAATTATCCATACTATTTATAGAAATCCTTATTTTCTAATTAGAGTAAATGATTTACCCTAAAATTTTGAAATTCCCAATTAGCGTTAATAACGCTAATTTTTCTTTTACGCTATTCATTCCTTGACGATAAAAGCGTTTCACGGTGTACCGAGGAATTGTTTGTCGTTTTAATAAAAAATGACGGCTCCACAGGAAATCCGTACTGTGATACAAAACCGAAAATGTTAAAACCGACGACTATTTACGTCATCCTCAAACTTAGTACGTACTCCAGTATGTAGTTATGTATTATGAGTTTGTTTTGTCGTCTTCCATTTCGACCCACTGCCACGTCATGCCAGCTCATTTTGGAACTTAAAACGTCAACCAGCCCGAGAGGCGCTTAACAGAACAATTGACGACGAATACGAAACCGTCTTTGCACGCACGACTTCAACATTTTCGCACGAGGGAAAGCACACGCTTTTTATTTTTCGCTTGTCCCGCACATGTACGGGAAATCATTACGGTTGCCTCGGTGCACACCCTTTAGGATCAAAAGAAAAGCCACCAACATGGAAACACCTCCTTTATTTAGCGCATCTCCGTCACTATTGTCATGCATCTAGGGAGCTACAACGTACAGTCCTGTTCACATGCTGTCTTCCTCGGGAAGATTCCACTTCCGCGGCTACCAAATGTCGGCGGCTCAAAGTCCGTAGAGAGACATGATTGGTTCAAAAAATATGCAAACATGCAACAGTAAATACTGAATAGGGGATCCCTCATGAGACCCGTCGTCGACGATGGAAGTGAGTCGTCGCACTCTTCTCCACCAAGCGAACGCCACGTGGCGGGGAAACCGACGCGAAACCGTTTCGCTCTCACAAGTTCGCACGACTGTCGAGGCAACTCCAAAACCAAACCCTAATTCAGTTTTCCACGTGGCGTTTTCTGCAGTCATGGCGCCTGTGACTGCAGTCACCATTATCGTACTGCTTTTCCTTCGTGCAGATTCCGTACGGGGGATAAAAATGGCTCCAGGAGACAGTGAGTCACGTCCTTCCTTTCCGCCCCTTTCTGTTTCCTCATTAAGTTTCCTTTCCGGTGGCGTCTGATCCCCTCACACGTGCGTACTATTCTCACTCTCATTGGCTCCTCTGGACCACGTGTCACTGCTACAGCTGAGCATTGACACGTGTGTCAAGTCCCTCTTATTGGCTCCATTGGTTCCCATGCCAGTCGCGATTCTCACTCACTCGATTCTTTCGTGAGAAAGATGTATTCTCACTCACATTGGCTCGTCCGGATCCCATGTCCCTGTCACACCGCATCCGCACGTGCGTAAAAACACTCACATTGGCTCGTTGGGTCCCATTGCTGCTGCAGAGGCGGCGCTGGAGGCGGTTACTGCGGCGATGAATAATAACCTTCTGGCGATCAAATGCAGCGACACGGACTACACAGAATATCCGTATCATCCGATGGAATGCGACAAATCCGGCCGCGTCATCAGTCTGTGAGTCGCTGCGTGCACACCTTACGGGTGGGGGGTATTTTGAAAGGAATTTTGAAGGAGGGACAGGGGAAGGGAGGGAAGGGGAGGGGAAAGGAAGGAAGATGCGGGGAAAGGAGTGAGGGAGGGAGGGAGGGAAGGAGGGAAGGAGGGAGGGAGGGAGGGAGGGTGGGAGGGTGGGAGGATGGATCGATGGTGAGGGCTGGGACGGAAGGAGAGGAGAGATGGAATAGAGGAGGTTATGGATAGGGATTGGAGGAGGCAGGGGGAAATGTGGGGTGAAGGAAATGAGGAAGGCTTGGAGGTGGAGGTGAAGGGAAAAGGAGAAGAGAGGGAACAGTAGAGGACGGGAAGGGGCTTAAGCATTGAAGTGGGAATGGATGCGGAAAGTGATGAAGAGGTGATGCTGGCCGGGAAGACAGAGGGAGGAGAGAAAGGGAGAGGCATCCAGGACCGAAGGTGGAGAACGAGACGATTGTTAACATTCTTTTCTATTTAAAATTCAAGGGTGTGGGGAAGTCAGCAGATTTGTCACTCCTTACGGAAGTGAGAGAGAAGGAATGCGAGGGAGCGAGAAGCAAATACTAAATTTAACTAGCATGTGAAGTCTCAAGTACACTTACTCATATCTGTCTAATGTGCAGATGGATCAGTGGTCCCTTTCTTTGGGGATCCATTGCTCCCGAGATTGGCAACCTCACCAAACTAGTATACTTGTAAGTGCTCCTTGGGAGTATGATTATTTTCATGATTTATGGGATTTCAAGTGAAAATGTAACTCAAAAGTTTTGGGGGGGGTTTGTTTGCACGAGAGGCTTATAGGCTTCAAATGCCTGTTGCTATTGATGGATTGTCATTATGGAAGCTGTCAAGGTGTGAAGAACTGTTGATGTTCAAAGTTGGTTATTTTTATTGATTTTGCCTTCTGGTGTAAACAGCTCAGAATTAAAGGAGATTCTCATTAAGGTATTGTACTTTGTGATGTACTGAAAGTTGCATGGTTAGCAGGAAATGAAGCTTGTGGGAGGTATCAAAATGTTGTGATTGAGCGAATTTCGTTTGAGTGGAAGCATTCTTCTGTCCGTTAGATTGGCATCTCTCAAATATTTATAAGAAAGCAACTTTTTTTTTTTGAACAATTTGCAATTCTCGCACCAACAAAAAAATATAACTGTTGAATGGCCTGAAATAAAAATTGAAAATCTGTTTGTATCTATAGAAGCTTCAATTAATCAATAGGAACTTATTTTGAAACTATTTGTTTGAAACACCAATGGCTTTCGAACCCAATCCAATTTTCAAAAAAAAATTCACCAATTGTAAATGGCCGGGTGGGAGGTGTCAGAGATTTAAGCGGCGTCTATTTGCATGGGAGGATTCCACAATCCATCGGTAAATTAACATCCCTCCAATATTTGTAAGTAGTTAAATTTAATCTTGTTAAATAATTCTGCAGTTCTTGCATGAACAACAATGTAGAACTGTTGAACGCTTCGAAAAAAAGTTTGATTGTACGTTGATAAAAGTAGAAGCAACAATGTACCTTGTACCTTGTATAGCAAGGGATTGGTGGCGGTGGAGTTTTGAAAAGGTGATTACTGTAGGAACCTATTTTAGAACTATTTGTCGGAACACTACACCGCCCATCGTTGTTAGTGCTAATAACACTAATTCAGTCGCAACTTTTTTTAGCCAAAAATCACAAAATAGAGTTAACAACATTATTTAAGGAAGTGGACCAAAATCCGTCATGTCACTTTCCACTAAATTAGTATTATTAATTCTAATTTCGCGTTGACACTAATTTTTTTTTAACACTAATAACGATGGGCGGTGTAGTTGATGTCGAGTCCAGTTCAATGTTAAATATCTGTCATATGTAGTAAATGATCTGGTGTTGATCTGGTGTTGATCTGGTGTCACAGAGATTTATCCCTCAATTTATTGAGTGGGAGCATTCCATCTTCCATCAGTGAATTGACATCCCTCCATTATTTGTAAGAAGTTATATTTAATTTCGTTAAAAAAATTGAGAATTCTTGCATCAAGAAAAAAATGCAACTATTGAATGTCTATTTGATTGTCCTTTCATGACAGTAGTAGCAACAATTTACATTGTGTAGGAAGGAATTGGCGGAGGAGTTTTGGAAAGGTGGTCGCAATAGAGGACTATCTTAGAGCTATTTGTCTGGAACACCAATTGTTGTCGAGTCCAATTCAGTATTACTTATCAATTTTATCTATTGTAAATTGCCTGGTGGGATGTGTCACAGATTTTTATTTAGCAACAATTTGAGTGGGAGCATTCCACCTTCCATCAGTAAATTGACGTCCCTCCAATATTTGTAAGAAGTTGAATTTAATCGCGTTTATAATTTGGCGGTTCTTGCATCAACAACTATGTAGAACTGTGGAAAGTCACAAAATAAAATTTAATCGCCCGTTCATAATAGTAGAAGCTACAATCTACCCTGTGTAGGAAGGGTTTTGTGTGGGTGGAGTTTTGGGAAGGTGGTCACAATGGGGACCTATCTTCGAACTACTTATTTGAAGCACCAATTGCTGTTGAGTTCATTTCAAAATTATTATTATTTTTTTTTTTTTTTTGTCCTTTTGTATAATGGAAGGTCGGGTGGAAGGTGTTGCAGAGATTTATCCGACAATGAATTGAGGGGGAGCATTCCACCGTCCATCACTAAATTGACATCTCTCACACTCTTGTAAGAAATTTTCGTTAATTTTTCAATATAGTACTACGATTCTGGCACCAGCGAACAATTAAGACTTTTGAATTAGTTCTCCATTTGACCATTCGGACGTCCTGGCTTAGAAGCATGGTTCATAATGCGTACCGTTTTATAACAAAAAATTATTTTCCTAACATTTCAACCTGTAAAATACACTTTAACCAACAACAATTGTTAACCAATCCAGTTCAATTGAAAAAAAGTTTTAATCTGGTGTATATGATATGGCGGGAGATATCGCAGAGATTTATCCATTAACGAATTGAGTGGAAGCATTCCATCTTCCATCGTTGAATTGGCACACCTCCAACATTTGTAAGAAGTTAAATTTAACAAATTTAAACAATTTTGCAATTCTTGCATCAACAAAAAAATGCACTTTTTGAATGACGAAAAATAAAATTTGGTTGCTCATACACAACAGAGGAGGCTACAATTGACACTGGGTGGGAAGTGTTCGGTGGGTGTGAATTTTTGCGATGGTGGGTGCAATAGGGACCTATCTTGGAATTATTTGTCTGGAAGCAGTCAGCCTCTTGAAAACCAGCTCTCGAATATTGCTTTTTGGTAAGAGTATACTGGTTATTTAAACAATTTGGCAATTTATTCACTCCCCTGTTTTTTTTTATTTGGTAAAGTATGACCTTTTCCCCATGGACCAGTTATGATCTTGTGCCTGAAAAGCGATTGTCATTTGTTTCCTTCAGATTCCTGCCCTACAATTCCTCTGCTACGTCCTATAAAGGAATCCCAACACAAAAGTCCATTTTTGTTCCTCAAAAATGTACACTAAGGTTATCGTGTCACACTTGTCCATCACGTATTGTGAATTCCCATAAAACGAATGAAAATATTATTGATTTATGTACGCAGTATTTTTTTTTTTTTAACTTTAGCTGTTTCAGCTGCGAAGTTCGACATTCTACAGCTCGGATTGTCAAACGCTAGACAAAACTTTCAAAATTTCTTGGGTGCTGTCAAATAATCTATTTGACCTTCCTTTTAATCACCTTCAGCATCACAGGTATTTATGTTAAGAATGAATTTCTTTGTCTTACTCGGTTCAAGTATTTTTAGTGAAGATTTACTACAGTCGAGACTCCTAATTGCCTCGTTTTATTGAAGGACTTTTGTACAATCATGTGAGAAAGTTGTCCTTTTTTCATGTTCAGCGTGATGTAATGTTCTTGCTATGTTTTCATTTTTTTTTCAATGAATACGATTACCTTCTCAATTCCTTTTTTAGGAAGATGCATGTAATGATTAGATATTTGTTCCAAATGGATGAAAGTCCACAATTATATCACGTTGTCTTAATGGTATTTCAGTTATTCTCCTCTTGTGGCAGGGACGTTTCCTATAACTACTTAGCAGAGGAAAGCACACAACATTTCGAAAATTGTAGCCAAACTTCATACTTTTGCTTTAATATGACGTGTATTGTAGAACGTAGAAGTTACATATGTGATTTATTTTCCGGTTGCAACATTACAAAAGCCAGAAGTTCTTGTGGATTATTCGAGATATGCTCCGATGGTACGGACGTGATAACAACTACGTGTACATGCGACTATGGCGATAAACTTATCAAACGGAAAAACTCATGCAATTGTACGGTTTCAAAGAATCTAAAACCCCTCATTGAATTTATTACAGCTGTACAGATGTGATGTTGTGTTGTTTAGGGTCGGATGCCAGTATTTTATGCTTTGAAATACTAACTTTCTATAGCATCCTAACATACAATCCATATATTTATGTTAAATAGGGTTTGGTTACTCTCAATATTGCTTCTTGTGTGTTATTGGCATTTCTATTATATTCTAATTGTCTGTCACCACTCTGTCAATAGATCCTACTGTTCCGCCACCATCCTGGTCATTGACGTCTTCAAATCGTAAGATATCTCATCCACCATAAAAACATGATTTTTCTCATCTCACAGCAAGAAAATTGACAAGCTTTCCAGTATTTATCTAAGTGCGAAAGTGAAAGTGCGGGGCAACTTGGTCACAATTACAGGTGGTGGTTGGATTTCTCTTTCCATGATCTTGCATAATGAGGTTTACTTCACTTCTTTCAAGATATACAAGAGCAATTAAAACACTGAAGAACTAAATCATAAGAATCTTTAATAGTGCATAAGAATCTTTAATAGTGCATATCAGAGGTTACGTGTAAAAAATCTACACTGTAAATAACAAATTACAAAAACATGTAGTACATGTTTGGAAACAAACCATGTAGACTGCAAGCTGGATCCGATGGCGCATTTTGTCGAACAAATTACACTTGGGGATTTGTAATATTGTTGATCATGTTTATTTCGTCATAGATAAAACCTTATAGTCCAGTTGTTGTGCTTTGGCAGAGTCTAAACTACAACTACAAAAGGTATTCCTCAACGTCATTCTACCTATTGCGACGTCGACGGTATTTTACGTACTTTTATACTGTTTTTGTTTCTGTCGTTACCGGCAACCATCTCAGCCTCAACGAGACTTGTTCGTACGTTTTCACATTGAAACGAACTGCATCACACCATGTAAGTTACTCAATTTTAAAACGAGAAATTTGACACGAATTTCTGGATGAAAGGACATGCTAGATGATGAAAGTACTTACTTATGCTTCTAGATGTAAGGAAATGAAAAGAACATTAGCACAAGTCACACACAGTAATAAGTTGTAATTATGGAAGACCTTTCGTTGACTGGATGAAAACAAGATTTCCTTGCTGACGTGCGGAACCAAGAGGGCCCCGAATATTACCTACATTTGGATAATGATAGCCGACGATTTCCAGTTTGTAGGAGGGCATTTGTGACTGACACTCATGGTACACATCTCTAGAAAGAGATATTGGACTTATGATTTGTTATCTTCAATGCAGCTGGAAAAACTCTGGATGGGTTACAACAGTTCTCTTCAAGAGAGATATCTCCTTTTCGAGCTTCTATTCCCTTCAGAGAAGGACAAGATTATGTAGTTTGCAAAGATCGTTATGAAGGGCAACCAGTGTTAGTCAATTGGATCAAGGTGAGAACTTCCCTCTTTTTCCATGAATCTATACATTGGTTTGAGATCTCGTTTTAGTTGCCCAAAGCCGGGACCTATGCTTCCAAGCCATCTGCGCGGTATTTTCCCGTATGCTTGCGATGTCACCATTGACTTTGTTGCATAATCATTATTTTGGATTGAATTATCATATGTCGATAAGAGTGAATCGAAATATGCTAAAATATGTGTTTTATTCTATACGACTAACAATAGCGTCATAAGAAGAAATAACATGTGCATTTGTTGTCGATGATGTTTGCTGTCTTTGACGTAATGAGGAAAAAAAGCAAATAACTATGGAGCCATATCCATGGAAGCTAATTTCTTTGGCCGGCATCTTCCCCGGTGTTAGTCCCTTTGGAATATAACTTTCAATAAAAATCCTTACCTTTTTTTTTGGCATGTTGTTCTGCTTGACCTCAATCAATTCTGGCCTGTGATAGTTTCTTTTTCAAGCTTTGTAGAGTTTGATAGTTGGTTTATACCACTCGCATCTAATTTCATAGCAATGATTGAATTGATTTCCTACAATCACTTTGCACCTAAATTAAACAGAGGTTCTATCTTCTATACGTTATGCCACAATTTGCCAACCTAAAAAACAGGTATACTTTTGAAATTATCTTTTGTTTTTCTTTCATTTTTTCTTTTGCAGTATTCGAACGTTAGAGGTTCAAAGCCCTTCTTGAAAGCACTTGACGACACAACTCGGATGGGTCACCCCAATCTCCTCCAAGCAAAGGGGTTATGCATAGAGCCAGAAGAGGGCGTTTTGCTATATGCAATGCCACCGAATGACTCTGTGGCAAGCCATCTAAGAGGTATTTCTGCTTCTAACTTGTGGCTGGGAGGAATGTGCGTAGGTGCGAATAAAGTCTAGTCTTTCCTTTGCTTGAATCACAGCCCTCTGTTGCTTTCCCTCTTTATAGTCAACACCTAGGAAACAAGAATAAGATGCTCACCAGGTTTGCATCCACATTTGTACTATCACAACTGTCACACGAACGGTGATTTGTATGACAATCCAGGTGCAAGTGTTAAGTGGGTTTCCATATTTTTCTGATTTAACTTGATTTTGTGTAAAAATAATGCTTCTCATACCTTTTTTCTTTTGTTGAAAATTCGTTGGGTTTAAAAGAAACATGTAACATCACGAAATAATTATAGATATTTTTAAGTATTTTTTTTCCATGGTTCTAGACATTGACTAAATGCATGACTTAATCGGAATTGTGGGGTAGACCCCCTAGTGTTCAAAATGGCATCAACATACTTTAATTTTTTTTGAAATCCTTAAAAACGAATGGTCAAGGATGGCACATATACTTTAAAATGTGTCATCTCACAACAAATAATAGCAGTACATTTCCACAACTGTAAACAACTTAGTTGATGTGGTCACAGATTCTGAATGTGATATCTGAACTACTGATTTTCCTTGATAATAACATGGGGTGTATTAGTAATTCTCATTCCACTAAGATGGAGTGTGACATGGCAGGAGGACCTTTTCCGCCAATCCCCATCAAACACAGGCTAGTTATTGCGAAGGGGGTGGCATCAGCCATCAGTTTCCTTCACTGGGAGTGTGATCCCCCGACTTCGCATGGCGACCTCCAAGTGAGGACTTGCAACTTTACCAACTATGTAAATCATCTAAAGATAATAGATGTAGTCTTGATTCATGAAGTTGGACATGAAAATGAGGCAGTTTTAGAGCGGGTGCAGAAATGGATTGCAGGTGTTTTAATTATGGATGTGTGACATTTTTTCCTAACCTGCAAGGTCAATAAAGAAGTAGAGTTATGAGTGTAATATTTTTGTGGTGTAAATTTATTGTCTTTGCACGTATTTGTGGCTAAATATTAGTGACCAGTATTCAGACCAAACATTTTGGGATGCTCAACAGGCTGATGTTGTGTTTCTCCAACACGATTGGAATCCAGTGGTTGCCAAATTTGGATCGCGCCGAATGCAAAGATTGAGCGAATGTAAAAGCTCTTGTGCCTTTCCGCTTAGATTTTTTTTTTGTTTTACTTAATCCTAATAACTTTGGAAGAGGTCGATTCAAGATAGGACACGCTCTTTGTGGCGATTGTTGAATCCCATGTTGACATAACCATGTGAGAATGCATGGAAGAAGGGGATATGCATCACAACAATAGACTTTTCCCTCGCTTAGGTGAAATAACTAGTGTGAGATTTTGTAAGTGATACGTGTTTTAAGTTCAAAGGTAAAACCAATGTACTTATGAAAATTGAAAATTGGCGGCGGTTGAATTTTATTGTCTCTCAGATTTTAGGACGCCGGTGAATCTCTCTCCTAAGGAGACAGATGTTTATTCCTTTGGAGAAATTTTGATTGAGCTTGTTATCGGCATGTCAATTACAGAGCTTTTTAGAAGCATTCCTAATACATTCACCTTCCAAGAGTGGGTGAGTCTTTCTTATCTTTCTCATCGATTCTTGAAATCTTGATGAAATTTTACCATATTAAGGCAATGATGTTTCAAAAATCTTCTTGAGGTGTTATGTATGCATAAAGTCGCGGGTCTTGATCCATCGATTTCGGTGCATAAGAATTTAATTACTGATTTTAGAACCACTCTAGCTCTTCAGCTTGTATGCTATGACACATGAGTTTGTTTCCATTCCAAGTTTCCTCGGAAAGTATCTTGTCAATAGTTCGTTTGAAGCACCGATCTCTTTGTCAATGAAGTTAAGATTTTATATGTTTGTTTCCTTCATTCTCTTGAATGCAGGCAATTCACGTGCTTCAAAAGGACGTCAGCCAAACTGAAAGAGTTTCTCCTGGAATGTTAGATTACCTCGAAAGGTTGTTGCTTCTCGGATTTAATTGCATTGACAATCAAAGCCAGGACCGACCGGATATGCGAGACTGTTGTGCTGTGATTGGAGGAGAAGGTTTTATGGATATTCTACCATGCACAAATGTCGAGAACTTTATTTGAAGGTCCTTTCCCAAGAAACACAATTTTTCTTGTGTTTACATACGGGAAATGTCTTGAATTATACCTGAGCTTAAAGAACAGCCCATTTAGGGGTTTTTATTGGGATGATTTTTGTACCACGTAGTGGAAAATGAACATGTGGAATTTTCTTTTTTACTATGGCTGGAAAAGATTATCTTAAGGCGATAGAATTTTTCCATGCCATAGCATCAAATAATTCCTCATTTAAAATTATTGGTCCCTCCAAAAAATGCTCTACGATATGATTGTTGTTTGTCCTACATTTTCACTTAGATTTAACTCCCCAATGTGCACACTATAAAGGTGGTGTGTCCACGGGGATATTACGATACTTTGGAAACCATCACGTAACGATATATTACATCGTTGTTTCTTTTAATTCTTTTACTAAATCATATTGGTATTTTTTTGGAATTGTATCGAGATGCTTGCGTAGAGTATCTTAAGTGCTTTTAAGTTCCATGACTTACACATAATTGGTATCTAAAAAACCTAAAAAAATATCTCCATTCGTAGACACTTGAACACATACGGCACCATATGACATAGTTTGAGGGACCAATAAGCCCTAAGGAACGTTTGAATCAAATGATAATTAATAGACATGAAGCTTTTGTCGATGGTCTTTCCTAGGTTTGACTTAAAAAGCTTTTTAGATTATCCGTGCTAATCGATATTTTTGGTTCCAAAGGATTACCCCCCAATGAGGACACCTTGTTATGCCAGAGGGAAGAAATTTTTCAGCCCGGCCCAAGTTGTAAGAAGGGGGAGAGAGGAGGGAAGGTAAAGATGGGAAAGGAGGAGAGGGGAGAGGAGGAGAGGTGATAAAAAGGAAGGGAAAAGGAGGGGAAGGGAGGGGAGGGGAGGGGAAGGGAAGAGAGAGAAGGGGAGGGGATGGGAGGGGAAGAGAAAGGAGAGGGGATGGGAGGGTAGAGTAGGGGAGGGGAGAGGAGGGGAGAGAGGGGAGCGGGGAGGAGGGAGAGGAGGATAGTAGGGTGGGGAGAGAGGACCGGATGGGAGGGAAGGAGACGAGAGGGGGCGGGAAGGGAGGAAAGGGGAGTGGAAGGCGGAGAGAAAGGAGGGCAAGAGGAAAACGGGGACAGGAGGGGAGAGAAGGGAAGGTGGGAGGAATTGGGAACGGGAGCATATAATGGAAAAGACAAGGTCGATAGGGAGAAGGGAGAATTGTTGAGAGGGATGGCGCATTGTTTTGTAAGATTGTAGGACTCCCAATGGTAGTTAAAAGAGGAAGAGCCTGTTGCAACAGGAACACAACAGGAACACAACCACAACAAGAACACTACAAGAGGCTGCAGAGTCACCCATTAAATTCAGCAAAAGACCACCCAAAAGTACCTCACAGACAGTACATTTTGATCAGGCGATACTTAAACACCAATGAGTCCCTTTGACTCTAAACACAACTCACTTAGAGCTCACAATTAACACAACATTCGTTTCACAAACTCTGATCAGTCACAGAGTGACACATCACACAAAGACAGCTTTAAAAGTCACTTTCCTTTAATGAACTAGCACAAGTTATCTCACCAAACGTCTAAGTCCTAATTTATACAAATACGCCTATCTACCAACCTAACTACCAATAGGATCACTATAGGCACACTATCTTATTGTCCGATTTAACTACCTGGTATAATTAATTCTAAATACAATTCTCGATCGCTACCTGAGCGACGAGATCATCTCATCGCCCACTCGCACAGATAATTCACTAAGAATTCATTGTTTAAAAACAATACTTCCCCCTAAACTGTGAACTCTCGGTCTCGTAGACCACATGCTTCCTTGCAATATGCCAATTTTGGAGCAGGTAATGCCTTTGTTAACATGTCGACAACCATTTTCGAATCTAGCAGGTATTGAAGTTTTATGACTTTGGAAAAAACTTTTTCCTTGACGAAATGCAGCGGTATATCCATATGTTTTCTCTTAAAATGGTGACTCAGACTGGATGCAATAAATATGGATGCCTATCGATATGGTACCTGGTTGGCACCAGACAACTTGTGCTCTATTCTGCATGAATCCTAACTCTTGCAAAATCGACTTAACCCACAATAACTCCGTTACTGTAGTGCTTCCCTACCATATAATATAGTTGATTGAGCCGTGACATTTTGGAACTTGCTACTCCAACAACAAGTTCTTGTCCCAATCTGCAACACATATCGGGTTGTTCATTTTTCTACTTGGTATGTCACCTAGTTAGCGTCACTCCAGGTGTTGATCTTGACTTCTGTTCCTCCCAAGTTTAGATATAAATTTCTAATCCCATCTAGATATCTTAAGACTCTTTTTGCAACATCCAAGTCTATCTTTTTTTGGTTCTGTAGACTTCTACTAAGTACTTTTACAGCAACAACAATGTTTGGACGAGTACAATTAATAAATTAAATTTGGCTATTAACTATTTGCCTAAAAGGAATATCACTCAATTTTTTCTTCTTTTGATTCATCTTATCAAAATTCCAGAGGAAGTTGCTAGTCTTTCTAACTTTTGTATGTTTTCGATCAGTGTTAAACTACCTTTTGTTGGTTTTTGGAAAATGAGTTTCGTGCGTACGCGACGTTTTGTGCGTACACAATGTTCAGTGAGTACAGTACGCGGTTTGTATTTTGTATGCAATCTGATTTACAGTGGAGGTTTGAAAGGATATGCGAATTCGGGGAGTAATGATACTAACTCTGTTGGGATGTACGTAATTATTTAAGTAACGGTTGAACAAAAGGGAAGAAGGGAGGAATGTGGACTCAGTGGAAGGGAGGAATGTGGACTCAGTGGTTGAGAGAGTCTAAAGGTTTGGGGGAGTGTTGGTTTTTGGAAACCTTTAGTCCTCTCTATATCACATTGCTATGCTGTCATGCTGCGCTGGTCACACCGCAGCCATAGCAGAGTGTATGAAAAATATATTTTGCTGCCATGCTGCGCTAGTCACATCGCAGTCATAGCAACTTGTGTACTAGGTACTAAGTGTATTGGAACGTACGAAATTGGACTTCAAATGACGAGAAGAAACATAGAAGAAAAGTACAGTTTGCGTAAAGGGAAATGGACGGCGGTACACTTCAAATACACGTGTCACTCCGTGAGGAAATCAAGATTGGTTGTTCCCGATGGAAAAGTACAGTTTCATTTTGGGGACCGGATTTACACGTGGAGGTTCATCTTCGGTGATGAAAGAATACGTGGAAGGCAGACAAAGTTCGCCGTCATTTTTGGAAGAGAAATATCGACTGTGCTGTCATTGTATGTCGGTCGTACGAAACATAATGCGGGGGTCAACATGTGATGGATTGGACTCCACCGGAGCTACGGACAGCAGCGCCGTCAGTTTGGTCAATTTGGTGAGGGACGTGAAATCGCGTCCATCACATGTTATTTATCATGGACGGTCCAGATTCATTTGACAAAATTGGTAAGGTTAGGTATTGTTATATAAAAATTGGTGGGAATACTTAGTGGCCTAGGAACTATCTGGTTGAGTTATTTCAGCTTGATTTGATTATTCTGTAGAATTCTGAGTGGAATCAAAGAAGGTTGTTTTTGGGTAGTCTGTGGTGCTTCCGAGGGTACATTCATGGCTGAAAATGGCTATGAACAACACCTTGTGCATGTGACATTTCAATTTTTTCTAACATGTTTCCTATGGCTTCCTTCTATGTCAACCTAATTATTTTGTTTTGTCTATGTTTCATATGGCTTCCTTCTATGTCAACCTAATTATTCTGTTTTGTCTATCCCTATCCACGTGTATTCCTAGGAAAAAATTTGCTCCACCTAAGTCTTTCATTTCAAACATATTTTACAAAGCCCTCATTACTTTGTTTATTTCTGTTAGTGATTTGCTCATTATGAGCAGATCATATACATATACTGTTATGTAAATCACCCTATCATCTCCTTTTATACTGTAGACAAAGTGGTCTGAGCTAATTCTGACAAATCCTAACTTAGTAAGGAATTCATCCAACTTAATGTTCCACTGACGCGAGGCCCGTTTCAGTCCATATAATGATTTACGTGAGGCATGTTTCAGTCCATATAATGATTTACGTGAGGCATGCTTCAGTCCATATAATGATTTTAGTAATTTACAGACAAGGTTTTCTTTTCTTTTTTCTTCGTACATTTTTGGATGCTTCATATAGATAACCCTTTTTAATTATAATTGTATAAAGGCCATTTTAACATCCATATGGTGAATTTTCATATCTTCTATAGTTGCCAATTTCCAGATCTTTTATAGGTGCCAAGTTAACCAAAATTATGACGATGGGAAATCTGACTACTGGGAAAAGGTTTGTTCAAAGTCAATTTCTTCTTTCTGATAATAACCCTTAGCAACTAGCAAAGCTTTGTATCTTTCAATTGTATTGTCTAGTTTTAATTTTACCTTAAATGCCCACTTACTTCTGATTGATTTTCTGATCTGGTGGAAGCTCGCTCAACTACTTCCCAAGTTTGGGCCGCCATAATAGACGTCATTTCGTCATTCAAAGCTTGTATCCAATGTTTTTTTTTTGGTACAGAAAATGCTTCTTGAATGGTTAAGGGTTCTCCAAATGCGGCCGAGTGTGCGTACATTGTTATTGAATCCCTTAGTCTCGAACTGATTTTTTTCTCTCTTGTGCTAGTCATTTTCCCGTAAAAAAATTTGATGTCGGAATCAAGGGTTCTCTCCTTAAGGTTCAAGTTCTTGTTGTACAGGAAAATCAGAGTGTCGGGTGTCGCTAGATCCATCTGTTTCTGTTTGGGTATTGGTGGAGTGCTCTTAAGCCACTTGTCGTACCTTGTCGATGATAACATATTCCATCTCCCTTTTGGATCTTTGGGCAGGAGTTAGAGCAAATACATCCACTAAATCCGATTCAACTTTCACAATAATATTTCTAGCGACTACAAATTTATGAGTGCTTGGTATGTTAACTCTTTATCCTTTTGCATTATTATCATATATTAGTAGGATGTCAGGCATTCCTATTGCCTCTATTTTCCATGTACTTGGATCATTTTTAAGTATAGATACTTTACTGCCAAATACTCTAAAATGACTAAATTCTGGTTTCCCTTTTGTCTATAGTTCATAAGGTGTTTTTCTTGGAGTTGCTTTACTTTCTAGCCTGTTTTTAATATAAGCAGCACAATTAAAGGCCTCTACCTAAAATTTCACACTTACTCTTTTATCTACAAGCATAGTCCGAGCACATTCTCTTAGTGCTATATTTTACCTTTCCGCAACTCCATTCTATTCAGGGGAGTATGGAACTGTCAGCTGGCGTGTAATTACATGTTCATTGAGAAAATATGAAAACACTTGTGACACATACTCTCCGCTGTTATCATATTTGAGAATTAAAATAGGAACTCCATGGGTCTTTTCGCTCCATGTTTTGTATTCGCGGAAGCATTCAAAGACTTAGCTTTTTTTTTTTCAAGAAGTACACCTTAGTATATCTCGTAAAGTCATCCGTTAATGTAAACATATATCGAACTCCCCCCATGGAAGACATCTTTGAAGAATAAACATCCAAATGAATTAATTTTAAAACTCTCTTAGCTCTATGACTACTTTCAGTTGGAAGTGGTAATTTGTGAAGCTTTCCTAAAGCACATGGATCACATAACAAATTTGACTTAACGGGTGACATTTTTACTCCTTTAATTATATCATTTTTCACCATTTCCCCTAATATTTCTCGATGAACATGCCCCAGCCTTTTATGCTATAGATCATTATCAGTTTTTACAGTTGATTAGAGAACTTTCTCTCTATTAAATATGTCTGCAAGATCAAGCCTACACATCATATTTTCTCCTCTGGTTCCTAAATTTCATACAAACTACTTGTTTCCCATGTCTCAGACTCACTTCAAATCCTTTGCTCTCTACCAAATATGTACTACTAATTCTTACTAAACTCTGGAATAAATAACACAACATTCAAATTCCGGTCTACCGTCTAAGCGTCTATTTTAAATTTAAGATTCATTTTTCCTTCCGAGCTTGCTACTACATAACTGTCATCTGCATAGTAAATGTTTTGTTGTGAGATGGGCTCAAGATTTTTGAATAACTCTCAATAGCCACACATATGAGCTGGTGCTTTTGTGTCCATAATCTATGTGTTCTCCTTTGGTATGAATCTTTTATCTTTGCAAACCTTTCCTTTCCCGTCACAATTGGAAAACTGTTGATCTATTTGATAGTTTTGTCTCCTTCTTGCGGTGGGGAATTCTCAATTCGGCATAAAAAATAGATGCCTTTTCTGGTTGCTTATAATGTTGTCCTATGTTGTCCTTTGTGTGTAGAGAGACCGTTGTTGTTCCATCCTTCTCAAAAATTTCCTGTCAAAGTGTTTTTTTTCACAGTTAGACATTCTCGTACCAAATGACCCTCGTTTAAATATTAAAAACATGCCCATGGGTTGTTAGTTGATCAACCTGTCTGATGCTAGTTTTTAGTTTTTATTGTAAAAACTGAGTGTTAAGTACTTGTCCTGTCTTACATCCTTTCATTGCTAGATTAGTAAAATTTTCTTCTAACACCAACTGAATTACCATTGTTAGATTCCATGAAAGCTAATCTAATTTCTTTAGTGCATCAGAGGCGTCTTTATAATCCTTGGGCAATCCTCTCATAAGTATCATGACAATCCTCCCATAAGTAACATGGCTTGATGTGCAGCTGCAAAACACCTTTTGAGCATGCATTTTCTAGAAACAACTTCCTAAGACAATAACAATAATCTAAATGCGACCACCATTTTATTTATATTCAAAAATGTTTGTAGCATTTATCATTTGTCGTTAAACATTGGTCTGTTGATACATTTCATATAAAGATGTCCAGATTTTTTTCGCCTTGTCCATCTAAATGTGTGCCATTCCAATTTCCAAAGAGTGCCTGCATGAGTGCACGGACACACGGTGTATTCTTCTTGCTCCATGTAGGAACCGTCTCGGCAAGGGAATCGTCCACCACATTTATGATATCCTTTTGGACAAAGTAGAGCTTCATGATTCCTCTCCAATATAAGTAGTTGTCTCCATCAAACCTAGGTACTCTTGGGTGTGGGCCCATAACCGGTTGTTTTGCAGCAACAAGAAGCAACGCAACAGGAAGAACAACAACAGGAAAACTATTAGAACACTATTAGAGGCTGTAGAGTCACCCAGTTAATTCAGCAAAAGGCCACCCAAAAGTACCTCACAAACAGTGAATTTTGATCAGGCAATACTTAAACACCAATGAGTCCCTTTGACTCTAAACACAACTCACTTAGAGCTCACAATTAACACAACATTCGTTTCACAAACTCTGATCAGTCACAGAGTGACACATCACACAAAGACAGCTTTAAAAGTCACTTTCCTTTAATGAACTAGCACAAGTTATCTCACCAAACGTCTAAGTCCTAATTTATACAAATACGCCTATCTACCAACCTAACTACCAATAGGATCACTATAGGCACACTATCTTATTGTCCGATTTAACTACCTGGTATAATTAATTCTAAATACAATTCTCGATCGCTACCTGAGCGACGAGATCATCTCATCGCCCACTCGCACAGATAATTCACTAAGAATTCATTGTTTAAAAACAATACTTCCCCCTAAACTGTGAACTCTCGGTCTCGTAGACCACATGCTTCCTTGCAATATGCCAATTTTGGAGCAGGTAATGCCTTTGTTAACATGTCGACAACCATTTTCGAATCTAGCAGGTATTGAAGTTTTATGACTTTGGAAAAAACTTTTTCCTTGACGAAATGCAGCGGTATATCCATATGTTTTCTCTTAAAATGGTGACTCAGACTGGATGCAATAAATATGGATGCCTATCGATATGGTACCTGGTTGGCACCAGACAACTTGTGCTCTATTCTGCATGAATCCTAACTCTTGCAAAATCGACTTAACCCACAATAACTCCGTTACTGTAGTGCTTCCCTACCATATAATATAGTTGATTGAGCCGTGACATTTTGGAACTTGCTACTCCAACAACAAGTTCTTGTCCCAATCTGCAACACATATCGGGTTGTTCATTTTTCTACTTGGTATGTCACCTAGTTAGCGTCACTCCAGGTGTTGATCTTGACTTCTGTTCCTCCCAAGTTTAGATATAAATTTCTAATCCCATCTAGATATCTTAAGACTCTTTTTGCAACATCCAAGTCTATCTTTTTCTGGTTCTGTAGACTTCTACTAAGTACTTTTACAGCAACAACAATGTTTGGACGAGTACAATTAATAAATTAAATTTGGCTATTAACTATTTGCCTAAAAGGAATATCACTCAATTTTTTCTTCTTTTGATTCATCTTATCAAAATTCCAGAGGAAGTTGCTAGTCTTTCTAACTTTTGTATGTTTTCGATCAGTGTTAAACTACCTTTTGTTGGTATTTGGAAAATGAGTTTCGTGCGTACGCGACGTTTTGTGCGTACACAATGTTCCGTGAGTACAGTACGCGGTTTGTATTTTGTATGCAATCTAGATTTACAGTGGAGGTTTGAAAGGATATGCGAATTCGGGGAGTAATGATACTAACTCTGTTGGGATGTACGTAATTATTTAAGTAATGGTTGAACAAAAGGGAAGAAGGGAGGAATGTGGACTCAGTGGAAGGGAGGAATGTGGACTCAGTGGTTGAGAGAGTCTAAAAGTTTGGGGGAGTGTTGGTTTTTGGAAACCTTTAGTCCTCTCTATATCACATTGCTATGCTGTCATGCTGCGCTGGTCACACCGTAGCCATAGCAGAGTGTATGAAAAATATATTTTGCTGCCATGCTGCGCTGGTCACATTGCAGTCATAGCAACTTGTGTACTAGGTACTAAGTGTATTGGAACGTACGAAATTGGACTTCAAATGACGAGAAGAAACATAGAAGAAAAGTACAGTTTGCGTAAAGGGAAATGGACGGCGGTACACTTCAAATACACGTGTCACTCCGTGAGGAAATCAAGATTGGTTGTTCCCGATGGAAAAGTACAGTTTCATTTTGGGGACCGGATTTACACGTGGAGGTTCATCTTCGGTGATGAAAGAATACGTGGAAGGCAGACAAAGTGGGTAGAATTTTAAAGCTTTTCTCTTTAACGAGCAAGAATTAATTCTTCACCGATTGCTCGCAGTAATTCACCAACGGAAGAGCCAGATTTGTTCCGTTTTTGGCGCATTTTTTGTTCGGAGGTCAAACCAAGCAACATGTTGAACAAAAGAGGTTAGGGCTTTTATTGAATATAATATCCCAAACTGACTAGCACCAGTGAAGATGTCGGCCAAAGAATTTTTTTTTTTTGAATAGGATTACGTAGATATTGGTTGAAGTCCTCATAACATCAAAGAGGTTTACTTAAAGATCCCTTTTCCTATAGTCCCCCCTCATCAATTCGACATTGCTCTCCGATTTAGGTTGAACCTCCTTCACTGATCACTACCCAATTGTGTAATGTTTTTGTATGATACTCGTGGTTATCGAGATAACGTTTAGTTTGGTTCGATGTTCCTATCCGTTAATAGGTTTATAGCCACTCGAGCGGCTATTTGTTGACAATAGCCGCTCGAGTGGCTATAAACTGTCGGCTTTTGTTTTGGCCGATCGGGTCACTTTGGGAAAATATTCCTTTATTGAAAGGTGCTTGTATTAAGCCGTTATACACGGGTAAATGGCCGGAACCCGCATCGGCGGACTTTCGGCGGACTCCCATAACTTAGAATTTTTGGCCATTTTATATAGGGAAAAATAACCACTCGGGTGGCTATTTTTCAGGCTGTGTTCCCGGATTTGTTTCTCCGATGTCGGTGGCCGGATTTTGGCGTGCGCTATATCGTTAAGTAGATTTTCGATCATTCTTCAATGCAAAATAAACGGTGCACATTTCCGATTTGTCTTTGCAAAAAAATATCTTATTTACGCCTCGGTACTCAATGAAGGGACTAGTGGAGATTTTCATTCTTGGTAACCTTCGGTTTTTCTTTTCGCTCGTTGTATTTTGGCTTGCGATAGGTCATTTTGTAGCTTTAGAAATCTTATTTTTAGCAGAATTGACGGAACATAATTCCGGTGCGCTTTTGCAAAGTTACGGCCGAAATACGGCGCGGTACTCGAGGAAGGGATTTGAGGCGGTTTTGAAAGTTGTAAAGCCTCGGTTTTCCGATCCGCTGGCCGGATTTCGACGTGCGATAGCTCTTTTTGTAGCTTTAGAAGTCTTCCTTTCGTCAAAGCTTACGGCATGTGATCCCGGCGTTTCCTTTTAAATTAATAGCCGAAATACATCTCGGTACCCGAGCGGGAGACTTTAAAACGATGGTCACCCTTGGTAGGGCTTGAACTCCGGTGTCTCTTGTCCAATAAGTTCACTTGATAGCTCGTTCTAAAGTTTTTTAAGCCCTCTTGAGAATGGAACTCACGGATCTTGATTCCGATAATTCGTTCGAAAGATATGCCCGATATAGGGGTAAGTAGCGTAATACACCCTATCCAAAATATCAAATGTGACGCAAAGTGGTATCAAAAGTGACGGCGAGTGGCTTCACTTTTGATATAGTGTATAGTTCTTTTTTCACGGCATATATGTAACCCGGTAGCTTCAAATTTGCATAAGCATGATTCGCCCCCCCCTATATCCCCAATCCAACCTATATTTAATAACTACGAGCCCGGAGGGCTCGAATTTTTTGAGGATTTACGGGCCCTAGGTGCCCTCTTACGTTATAATATCGTTTATTACGCCCGTTAGCTTCAAATTTGCATAAGCATGATTCGCCCCCCCCCTATATCCCCAACCCATCATCTCAACTATCATGAGCCCGGAGGG
>JBBHKE010003238.1:198363-249098 GCA_037447655.1 Zygnema cylindricum
AAAAAGAAGGATAGTAAAGAAAACATGACACAAGGGGTAAATACAATCTTTCTATTTATGGCGACACCCAGAATCGAACTGGGGAGCGAGAATTTGCAATCCTCGGCCTTACCACTCGGCCATATCGCCTAGTGTTTATATGCTTAGTTCATTTGAAACACAAAAAACAAATAACATCCAACAACACCAACACATCCATTCCATACAACTTCACCCACACACTATTACATCCCATTGTTTATCACGGTCGCTTCACTTCCACCACCCCCCAATCTTTACCATTCTACAAAACTATAAGTGTTCACCCCCAATTCTACCCCCATATTCTTTCTATTTGCGGGCACGGCGTCGTCTCTTTTTGTTTCTTTTAGATTCCTCATTCTCCTCGCCTATCTCGCTAGTTTCGCCGCTTTCTTTTGCGTGATCGTCCACAACGCGTCGATTGCTCCTCTCCCTTTCCTTTTCGTTTTGTTTTTCGGCCCATAACTCGTACGAATCTTTCAAGGAGCGAACCTCTTCTCTTTCCTCCAATCCTCCATTTCTCCCTCCACGTTCCGAATCAATATCACCATCTACTTCCATTTCGTATTCTTCGTTCCTCCCACGATCTCCTTCCTCCTCCTCCTCTTCTTCACTTCTTTTCGCCACACCGTCCTCATTCTCTCCTTGCTCAAACTCATCGTTCCCATCATTTTCCTCTCTTCTAAAATCTTCTTCTATATCTCTCTCGAAATCTTCTCGGTCATCTATCCAATCGTCGAATTCTCCATCTTCGCCGTACTCACCGCTTTTACCACTTTCATCTAGCTCGTCGTCCTCAACTTCTTCAAAATCAAAAACGTCACTCCTATTTCCCGGTCCCTCATCTTCATCGACGCCAACCGCGGCTTCGAAATCGACAAAACTCGATTGTCTATCACTACCACTATCTTTCTTTCTCGATCTCCCCCTTCTCGAAGTTGTATACACATTATCGCCGTGTTTGTCCGCGTACTTGTAAACCCAAGGGCGGGTTATGTTGGGGTGCAAGTGAATGTTAAAGGTATAATCGTCGACCGCGGAACTTAGCAACAAACTTTCTCCGAGCTCTACCTTCTTCTCTTTCGCGTACTTCTCAGCTTTTTTAATGGCTTTTTTCTTCATATTAAACAGTTTTGGTTTACTGCAATGGTACGGGTCCACAAAACAAAATGCGTTCATATTCTCCCACTCCAAGTATCCTCTTACCAAAAACTCGTCGTAGTTTAACAAACCTTCGTTCAAGCCCCCAACGATTATTTGTACGTTGGCCACTAAACGATCGTAGTGATCGTCATAGTAAGGATATATCACTACCTTGGCTTTCGTGGAACTTGAATAATTCCCCAAAAAACCTCTAATGTAATCCATACTCTTATCCCACCAACTTTCACACTGCCCCCTCTCTATCCCGTCGACGCCCACAATTCGCACTTCGATTCTCTTGTTGCGATACTTTTCGGGTACAATCTTGTGAATTAAATCGCATCTCCCACAAACTCCTTCCTCTAACAGCACCGCGTCCTTTATCTCCACTCTAAGCCCGTCCAAATCGTTCACCCCCCCCGCGAATATTTCCACCATGCCGAAAAATTTGTCTTCGAAGCGGCAAGGGAATTGACGACAATTCGACGACACCGCTTTCTTCAACTCTCGTAACCCTAATGGTAACGTGCCTAGGAGAGGTTGGTTCGGGTTCTCTTCCAAGTACGCACCTGAGGCTAAGTTTATCTCCCTAGAAAACCCGATTTTGTTTGTCATCAGCAAGCCTAAACCCTTTTCTGGCCCTCCATGGCCCTTTCCCCCCGTTGTGCCCCCACCAAGTTGCGCTATAAATCTCAGCGCGGGGTTGAAAGAAGCGTTCTTAAAATAAGTCAACACTCGGTACATGTTTTTAACCTCGTTCGGATTGACAGTGAATCCGTACGTGCTCAAAAACTCTGTAGCTTCTTCTTTAGCCTCTTCTAACCACTTCAAAAAACCGACGGTTTTAACTCTCCCGTAATGCCCGATCAAGTGATATTCGGCTAGTTTCGCACGCTCTTTGGATGCTCTTTCGACTCGCCATAGTAATTTACCCCCTTCATAAGCCCTATGTTGTTTCATTACCTCTTTCCAATCTCTAACGCTTCTACTTGCTGTCGCACCGCCTGCCTTGTCACTACCCACCAACCATCCGTTGAGGTTACGAAGATGACCTTCCACGTCCCGTGTTCCGTTCGGTTCTACGTATGACAAGTTTGACGAGTCTTCACGAATCGCGAACGTCTCTCCCTTCCAAATGTACAAATTCTCTACTTAGTCTAGGGGTTTCATCGTCCCTTCTTTTTCCTCCAACCCTACTCTCCCAGGCACTTTCAAATGTTTAGAGATTTTTGCGGTAGATGTTGCGGGGGCTTGAGCAGTACGGTTTTCTGTATTACCGCTCCCGGAGTTTCTGCTATTATGTCGTGAAGGCAGTGGTGAGTCGAAGTTTATATTCACGTGGGGAATTTCAGGTCTTGGCATTCTTTCACGTGTACTCTCTTGAATATTTATGTGGGGTACTTCTCTAGTTCTCTCTCTTCCACTCGGCGTGTTATTTATCTCTTCGGCTTCGAGCTCGGTAGCGGTGGTATTGTAAGTGGCGGAAGGTATGTTGTTAGTCGCATTAGTGTGACGCGAGTTGCTCTCCGTATTTGGTAACTCACTCACGTTTTCCCCTCTCTCTTCACTTCCTCCCTCATTTGTTCTTTCTTTTCTTCTCTCCCTCCTTTCTCTCGGGTATTTCACTCTTAGTTTACTAATCACTCTAGTGGTATATTCTTCCGATAACTTGTCGACGTAGAGATCAAGGTTTGACTTCATTATTTCTTCCGACACGACATAGACAGCGTCTTTGTAGGACAAACAGAGATTCATTCGAGCCTGCACCCTTTTGATAAAATCTCCTTCAATCGGGAGGGTGGTTTTTAACGGCATATCTTCAGAGTTTATAACTATTTTTCCTAAATTTTCTTCTTACTGAAAATCTAAGATTTAACTATTATCTACACTAATTTACTACCTATTTCTTCCTATCTCGTGTTTACCATGATTTTCAATCTAAAAGTTCGCTTGTTTCACATGATCGGTTGTGAATTTCACTTGCAAAAAGAATAACAACGAGAGATAGGGAACAGTAGAAAAAGGGCGGTTAGTAGGCTAAAACGAATAGAACGGGGAGGGGGGAGGGAGTGTGACGGATTTCTACACAGCTTACACCTACGGGCAATCACCTACTATATCACTTAGACCTACAAACAGTCAGTTTCCGAAAGGCAATGATATCTATATCATTGCTTTTCACCGAAAATCAATGATACACATTGTTTTTCCGGTCTATTTGGAGATTCAAACTCCGCATGCACCATCTACATGTTTATACGTGATGGGATGGTACCAAACAATAGACTGAATTCCAACTGAGTTGCAAAAGTCTGAATTTTGCATGTTGCCTAAGACAATTTTTATTTTTTTTACATAGCACCATAAAATGAAACGGTGCAATGAATAGCATATGATTTGGCGAGCATCTCATAAGTTTGGAGTAGTTGCTTCGAATACTATCCAAAGCAGAGCTTACTGCTTTCACTATTTGCCCTAATCTCATTTATGAGATTCGGGCAAAAGTTTGAGATTAGGGTTGTTTCAAAAATGAGTAATATGTTTCAAACTAAAGGCGAGAACGAGTCTTCCCCACACCAACGGTGAGGCTGACTATTCTCAAGCCAAAAGTAAAAAGTTTGAAGAAAATTTTGTACTTCGGCATAGCCAAAGGGTCAACACGTTCAAAAGTGGCATTACCTTGGGGTAGGGCTTCACCCCTGTCCAAAGCAAAGCTACCTCTTCGGAATGGCCTTAGTCTTTGCAAAGGCCTTCAAAATGGTGAAAGGTCGAGGTAAAGGTGTCGGAATCGGTCCAAAGCAAAACTTACCGCTTTCACTATTTGCCCTCATCTCATTTATGAGATTAGGGCAAAAGTTTGAGATTAGGGTTGTTTCGAAAATGAGTAAACTGTTTCAAACTAAAGGGGGGAACGAGTCTTCCCCACACCAACGGTGAGGCTGACTATTCTCAAGCCAAAAGTAAAAAGTTTAAAGAAAAGTTTGCACTTCGGCATAGTCGAAGGGTCAACACCCTCCAAAGTGGCATTACCTTGGGGTAGGGCTTCAACCCTGTCCAAAGCAAAGCTACCTCTTCGGAATGGCCTTAGTCTTTGCAAAGGCCTTCAAAATGGTGAAAGGTCGAGGTAAAGGTTTCGGAATCGGTCCCAACCAAAACTTACCGCTTTCACTATTTGCCCTAATCTCATTTATGAGATTAGGGCAAAAGTTTGAGATTAGGGTTGTTTCGAAAATGAGTAAACTATTTCACACTAAAGGCGAGAACGAGTCTTCCCCACACCAACGGTGAGGCTGACCAATCTCAAGCCAAAAGTAAAAAGTTTGAAGAAGGAAAGTGATGGCGAGGAGTGAAACTTTATAACGGAGAAGGGGGCCAAGATCCCGAAATGGACATTGGGGCAAACACCTTCAATCCTTGAAACACAACGCTTGCTCGCGTTTTCCATACTTGGGGGATTTTCCAAGCTTGGGGCAAACGCTTTCCAGCCAAAAAGCATAAGCTTTTTTTGGCTTGGGGCAAACGCCTCCATCACTTTTTTTTTTCCCTTCTCCCTTCCTCCCACACCTTATGCAAAAGGTCAAATGTACGTCGGACTGCAAATTGACACGTCAAAAAAAAGATAGATTACTTACCCAAATTTCGAGGACTTTCAAACGGCGCGTACACGAATTCCGGTACTTAGCCAAATTTCGAGGACTTTCAAACGGCGCGTACACGGATTCCGATACTTAGCCAAATTTCGAGGTCTTTCAAACGGCGCGTACACGGATTCCGGTACTTAGCCAACTTTCACGATTTTGGCAACGGCGCTTACACGGATTCCGGTACTCAGCCAAATATCGAGGTGTTTGAAACGGGGCGTACACGGATTCGGTACTTAGCCAAATTTCGAGGCCTTGGAAACGGCGCGTACACGGATTCCGGTACTTAGCCAAATTTCGAGGTGTTTCAAACGGCTCGTACACGGATTCCGGTACTTAGCCAAATTCTGGGGTCTTTCAAACGGCGCGTACACTGATTCCGGTACTTAGCCATATTTCGAGGTCTTTCAAACGGCGCGTACACGGATTCGGGTACTTAGCCAAATTTCGGGATTTTGGCAACAGCGCGTACACGGATTCCGGTACTTAGCCAAATTTCGAGGTCTTTCAAACGGCGCGTACACAGATTCCGGTACTTAGCCAAATTTCGAGGACTTTCAAACAGCGCATACACGGTTTCCGGTACTTAGCCAAATTTCGGGTTCTTGGCAACGGCGCGTACACGGATTCTAGTACTTAGCCAAATTTCGGGCTGTTTCAACCGGCGCTTACACGGGTTCCGGTAGTTAGCCAAATTTCGAGGCCTTGGAAACGGCGCGTACACGGATTCCGGTACTTAGCCAAATTTCGCAGATTTTTCAATACTGCAAAATGCAAAATGCTATATCTCGGCTGATGTTTTGCCGAATGCAGCTTATTTTAGCTTGCTGGGTAGGTAATTTCATCTTCTTTCGAACGAGCTATTACAAGCTCAAATCCGAAAAACCACGGTAAGAATATGGCATTTTAAAGTTTCCACTGTTTTTGTACAATTTCGTGCTCCCAAAATGCTTGGGGCAAACGCTTTTGCATAGGTGTAACCGCGGTTTTACTTCTCCGAAATGACCGCCTTGGGGCAAAAGCCCTCCGAGTATCGAGGGACTCCTCCCTCTACTAGGTAAAAAAGTGCAAATGTGCGTCGGACCGCAAATTGACACGTCAAAAAAAAGATAGAAATTACTTAGCCAAATTTCGAGGTCTTTCAAACGGCGCGTACACGGATTCCGGTAATTAGCCAAATTTCGGGGTATTTCAAACGGCGCATACACGGGTTTCTGTACTTAGCCAAATTTCGAGGCCTTGGAAACGGCGGGTACACGGAATCCGGTACTTAGCCAAATTTTGAGGCCTTGGAAACGGCGCGTACACGGCTTCGGGTACTTAGCCAAATTTCGGGGTGTTTCAAACGGCGCGTACACGGATTCCGGTACTTAGCCAAATTTCGGGGTGTTTCAAACGGCGCGTACACAGATTCCGGTACTTAGCCAAATTTCGCAGATTTTTCAATATTGCAAAATGCAAAATGCAAAATGCAAAATGCTATATCTCGGCAGATGTTCGGCCGAATGCAGCTTATTATAGCATGCTGGGTAGTTATTTTTATCCTCTTTCGAACGAGCTATAACAAGCTCAAATCCGAAAAACCACGGTAAGAATATGGCATTTTAAAGTTTCCACTGTTTTTGTACAATTTCGTGCTCCCAAAATGCTTGGGGCAAACGCTTTTGCACAGGTGTAACCGCGGTTTTACTTCTCCGAAATGACCGCCTTGGGACAAAAGCCCTCCCAGTATCGAGGGACTCCTCCCTTTACTAAGTAAAAAAGTGCAAATGTGCGTCGGACCGCAAATTGACACGTCAAGAAAAAGATAGAAAGTACTTAGCCAAAATTTCGCAGATTTTTCAATACTGCAAAATGCAAAATACTATATCTCGGCCGAAATTTGGCCGAATGAAGCTTGTTATAGCTTGCTGGGTAGGAAATTTTGTCTTTTTTCGAACGAGCTACAACAAGCTCAAATCCGAATAGCCACGGCAGAAATATGGCATTTTAAAGTTTCCAGTGTTTTTGTACCATTTCGTGCTCCCAAAATGCTTGGGGCAAACGCTTTTGCACAGGTGTAACCGCGGTTTTACTCGTCCGAAATGAACCCAAATCTGAAGTTTGGTTTTAATAAGCCCCCAATATCGAAATTCTCGGGTTTGGGTATTAATTCCCATTCTGAAGTTTGGGTTTTATAAGCCCCCAATATCGAGATTCACGTGTTTGGGTATTAACCCAAATCTGAAGTTTGGGTTTTATAAGCCCCAAATATATCCTTGGGCTTGGGTATTAATTCCCATTTTGAAGTTAGGGTTTTAGAAGCCCTGAATATCGAGATTCACGGGTTTGGGTATTAACCCAAATCTGAAGTTTGGGTATTAACCCAAATCTGAAGTTTGGGTTTTATAAGCCCCCAATATCGAGATTCACGGGATTGGGTATTAACCCAAATCTGAAGTCTGGGTTTTATAAGCCCCCCTATATATCCTTGGGCTTGGGTATTAATTCCCATTCTGAAGTTTGGGTTTTTATAAGCCCCCAATATTGAGATTCACGGGTTTGGGTATTAACCCAAATCTGAAGTTTGGGTTTTATAAGCCCCCAATATATCCTTAGGCTTGGGTATTAAACCCAAATCTGAAGTTTGGGTTTTATAAGCCCCCAATATCGAGAATCACGGGTTTGGGTACGTGCACAGATTCCGGTACTTAGCCAAAATTTCGCAGATTTTTCAATACAAAATGCAAAATGCTATATTTCGGCCGTAATTTGGCCGTAATTTGGCCGAAATCATCTTATTATACCTTGATGGGTAGGTTATTTCGTCCTCTTTCGCACAAGCTATAAATCACTCAAATCCGAAAAGCCACGGCAGAAATATGGCATTTTAAAGTTTCCCGTGATTTTGTACCATTTCTAGTCGCCAACTTTTTTCTATGAGAAACCATGGGATTTATTTTTTTCAAAGGTTGACACAAGCCGTATATGATGATTTTCCCGTTATTCTGAGGCATTTCTAAGAACTTTTTATTAAAGAGACCACTCTCGATTCGTCAATCGACGGCCCGTAAAAAAGCCTCAACTTTCCAGTCAAATATGGCCACAAAAGTGGCTATTTTCTAGTCACTTCTACAGTTTGATAATTCCCAACTCACTTAACATTTCTTAACCAAATTGAAGCTTTGGTAGCATGGCAAGCCGCCATATATTTGGCCTCTGTCGAACTCAAGGCCACCGTAGGTTGAAGTCTCGAACTCCAAGAAATTGCACCTCTACATAAAACGAAAGCGTAACCGGATGTTGACTTTCCCGTGTCGAAGTCTCCACCCCAATCGGAATCGCAATATCTAAAACAATCTAACTCTGAATCCGCCTTATAAACTAAACCATAACTTAAGGTTCCAACCAAATATCTAAAAATCCTTTTAACACTCTCCCAATGACACTTCTTAGGTGCTTGACAATACTTACTCACAATACTAAGAGCAGCTGAAATATCTGGTCTAGTTCCAACACTAAGATACATGAAACAACCAACTGCTTTTCTATAAGGTACATCAATTGTTGGCTCACTTTCTCCTTTACTCAACTGAACTCTAGGATCCAAAGGTGTACTTAAAGGCTTAGCATTCAACATAGAGAACCTAGCTAAGACTTCCTTACAATATTGTTCCTGACTAAGTTTCAAGGAACCAAACTCATCTCGTATCACCTCAATACCAAGAATGTACCTAGCTTCTCCTAAGTCAATAACTTTTTAACAATTTACTAAGAGCGCATTTCAATTCCTGAATCCTTTCAAGACTATTTGAAATCATAATAAAATCATCAACATACACATTGAAAATAATTTGATCAACTCCTCCTTTCACATAAACACCTAAATCTGAAAATGTACGAACAAAACCAAAATACAATAGTACCTTGTGAAGACGAGTATACCAAGTCCTAGGTGCTTGCTTAAGTCCATAGAGGGACTTCTTCAACTTCCACACATGTCCAAGTTTGCCCGAAACTCCTTCTGGAATCTTCATATAAACTTCTTCTTCCAATTCTCCATTTAGAAAAGCAGTTTCCACATCCATTTGGTAGATTTATTTTCTCTTAGCAGCAGCAATCGCAATAATCATCCTTAAACTATCAAACTTAACCACAGGTGCATATGTTTCTGTATAATCTAAAACCTTTACCAACTAATCTTGCCTTATATTTGATAATTTCACTTGATGCACCCGTCTTAGTCTTAAATACCCATTTACATTCAATAGCTTTCTTTCCCTCTGGTAAAACTACTTCTTCAAATGTTCCATTATCAATAATAGACTTAAGTTCTTTCTCAAATGTTGGTTTGCACTTTTCATTCTAATCACTTCATGCTACAGCTTGTGAACAAGACTTAGGATCCCCATTTAGAGGCTCACTCAGTAATTGCTATAAAAGAAAATCATTTAATCTACAACTAAAATAAAATTAACTAACTTATCCTTAGCATTCATATGAAGAGTTAATCTCTCAAGAGCCTTTCCTTTATTTACTCAATTACTTCTCCTGACAACAACTTTTTTTTCAACAACATCATCTCTCTCATCCTTCTCACTTACTAATGGCAAACTACATTCAATTCTTTGTCTACTAAGGGATCTTTCACTAGTCTTAGAACTTTGACTTCCATTCTCACTTTTCAAGCTATCAGAATCAAATTGGGAAGATTCAGATTTCTTACCAACTTTAATAGATTTCTTCTTTTTCAATAGAATTTCTTCATCCTCCTCTTCGTCACTCTCGTCATTAGTTTTGAACTCCTCCAAATTGCTCTCTTCCTCAAAATCCAAACTTTCTTCTTTATCCTTTGTAAACTCCATTGCTTTCGCCAAATCTTCGTGAAACTTCACATTCCTCGATTCGACAACTGTTCAAGTAGCGGGATTAAAAATCGTGTATTGATTTGAATTTTGACTATACCTAATAAATATACCCGTCCATGATCTAGGACTGAATTTTCCCGCTTGATATTTTTTGTTGATGTAGACAGTGGCTCGGCATCCCCAAATCCTCAAATGTCGAATAGATGGAATCCTGCCACTCCACAATTCTTCAGGCGTCTTATCTCTAGAAATCGAAGTCAGTCTTCTATTACAAATGTAATTAGTTGTAAGAACAGCTTCTCCCCAAAACCTCACACTATGTTTAGTGCTATATAACATAGCTCTAACCATCTCTTGAAGAGTCATATTCTTTTTCTCAGCAACTCCATTAGACTCAAGTGAGTATGCAACCGTAAATTGTTGTTTAATTTCTCTTTTCTGATGAAAGTTTTTAAAAGCAACAAATTCTCCTCCATATTCTGATCTAACTGCTTTTAACTTTCTATCCGTTTCTCTCTCAACCATTACAACAAATTCCCGAAACTTATATAACGCTTCTGACTTATGTTTCAACAAATATACCCAACTCTTTCGACTAAAATCATCCACAATTACAAAAATATACTTATGTCCTCCTAGACTTAATGGTTTGAAGTCTCCACATAAGTCTACATAAACAAGCTCAAGAGGAGCACTAGCTCTATACTTTACATCTTTTAGAGGATGAGGTTTTCTCATCTGTTTCCCTTTGCTCACATAAGTCTACATGAACAAGCTCAAGAGGAGCAGTAGCTCTATGATTCACGTCTTTTACCGGATGAGGTTTTCTAATTTGTTTCCTTTTGCTACAACCATTATTCTTTATATTAGACTCAAAAGTATGACAAAGTCTATGTTGCCATAAACTTAGATCTCCTTTTTCAGAACTTACAACATTAACTGAAATTACTGATTTCTGATTTTCTTGTGGTCTAATCCATTTTAACTTACTTTGCATACAATCAGTTACATAACCTTCTCCAAATTGATTTCCTTCTCTATCTTGGAAAACTATTCTTCCATTTTCAAAAGAGGTTACTCTACCACCATTCCTTTGTATCTGAGGAACACTGACAAGGTTTACAACTCCATCAGGAAAATACAAAGTATTGTTCAAATTCACTTTCTTTACAACAACTTTACCATTCATATTCTTAACAGGTAAATCTAATCAAATAGTTCCCACTGTATCTATTGGAACAACATGTCCACAAGCAACCGTAATAGTCTAAGGAACTGTAAGCTTTCACAAATCTGTAAACAAACTTAAATCACTACAAACATGATGAGTTGCTCCAGAATCAACTATCCAATCTTTATAACTTTGACTCCCACATGTGGAATTTGCAGAATTGAGAGCAACATTTCCATCTTTTTTCATTATCATAGAAAAGTTTAGAGACTTATCGCCTTCGTCGTCATGAAAATCTGTATAGTGGGTTTGATGTCCTCCTCCACGTGATTGTCCTAATCTTCCACGACCTCGTCCTCGATGTTTACCTCAATTTCTTTCTCTTTTCGAATAGTAAGATGACCCACCTCTATTTCGTTGAAAACACTAAGCACTAATATGTCCCTATTTCCGACAAATATTGCATTGCTTTTCCCTATCTGGAAAGTTAGTAGCCATGTGTCCCTCCTTATTACAGTTATAACAAGTAACATGACTTACATCACCTTGATCGCTATAACCTCTTCCAAATCCTGAATAGTGAAAATTGTTTCTACCCCCTCTTGATCCAAACCTTCCTCTACCTCCACCACCATGTAGAGAATATACCTCAGATGTGTCAGTGAGGTTTACATTGCCATTTCCTAATCCTCTACCATCTTTCTCTTTTCTCTTTTCTGCACCTTTTATAAGGTTAATAGCAAAATCAAAAGTGGGTTTCTCGGTAGATCTTATAACTTCTACTATAACATCAAACTTAGATGGTAATCCATTCAGAAACACAAATATTTTTCCATCTTCAGAAGGAAACTTTCCTGCGCTATTCAAGTGCTCTATTAAAACATTAAATCTTTTTAGAGCATCTTCAATCGACTCATTACTCTTCATCCTAAACTGAATAAAGTCCTGAAATATATAATTAGATTTAGTGGCGAATCCTTTCTCATACAAATTTTGTAGATGGGTCCAACAAGCATGAGCGGTATCATGAGTTAACATATGAACATGAACCGAACTACTACAACTCTGAAGTAATGCAGTCATAACTGCCATATCTTTAGTATCCCACTTTTTCCTTCTTTTTCCATCTAATGGTCTTTTCTCTTCTCCTGTAAGTATTTTCCACAATTTCTTTGGAGTAAAGGTTCCTTGAATATATCTCTTCCATACAATTTCTTTGGAGTAAAGGTTCCTTGAATATATCTCTTCCATACAGGATAATTATTTCCATTAAATATGATAGTTTTAGACGACACCTTATAATCTTACTCTTCATCTTAACTTGACTCACCATCATCATCATAAAAAGGTACTTTCATTTTGCCCTTTTTACTCTTCTTAGAACTCTCATCATCTGAATTACCCCCAAAGGTAGGAGTTTTACCGAAAGATTGTCCTTCTCTTTTTGCCTTTTGAAATTCGTAAAGTTCCTCCATACTCGTTGGATCAAACTGAATTGTGAGACTCTCTTTCGCCATTGATAGCCTCTCCGATTCTCCAACTCCAAAAGTGACTTGATTGTTTTCTCTCTTTGCGGAGTATTCCTCCACCATCACATATAAATTTTTAGTCAATTCTTAACTCCAATCGAAATAAACACTGCTTTGATACCAATTGATAGGAATAAGAATCAATTGGAATGCGCTCACAAATACTTTTATGTCTCAATGCGGAAGCGAAACTGAAATCAAATCAAACATTATAACACATTAGAGCTCATAATCCAAGATAGAGGGAAATTGAATACTCAATAAGCTCATATTAACTCAATCTTTAAACTTTACACTTCTTTTAACTCATTCCTCCTTAATTGACTCTTGATTGATTCCTAAATATGATTTCTAACTCACACGATGGCTTTTAATTTAAGTCGTGGAAACAATCTGAAACACTAACTCTAGAAGTGTCTAAATGTACTTAGACGTAAATGTGGTACAAAACAAAATGAAACTACTAGAAACCAAACTGATAGCCTATTCCCACCGGAAAAAAAACCACTTCCGCAACAGACGGACGTTCGAATAATGTACGGCTTTCCGAGCACCGACTTTGTAGATTTCGGAAGTTCTCGGAAAACCGTACAAACGACCTTCCTCAAAATATTGCGCTATATAGAAGTAGGGTAAAAGTTGTGTATTTCTGTGAAACTGGCCAACGGTAACCCGAAAAGCTGACGTAGGAAAAAAAGATCCGAACGGCTACTTCATTGTACGCGCGCGAAAAAGCTGCAGTACTTTTGAACCATCGTCGTCGTCCTTCTAACATTCATTATCTCTCTCTATCTCTTTCCTTCTCTCCCCTTCCCTCTCTCTCCCGCTCTCTCTCTTTCTCTCTCTCCTTCACTCCTCTCTCTCTCTCTTTCTCTCTTATTATTGATATTGTTTACAAGACAGAATTAGGGTACAATACGCTAATTTTAACATGACATAAGAATGTGCTTAAATTTGTTTTGTCTCATTTTAAAATGAAATAAATTAGTTTCCTCTCTCACAACGCATGCTCATTAAATAGGAAAGACTTCGCCTTTAGTGCCTCTAAGAAGCCAAAAAACCCCTTCCATTTTCGTTATCATTCGTCTTGTTAGATAAATCTCGTGGAGCACCATATACTACATGCTAGTAAAATCACACAAAGACATACAGCGCGTTACAGCCATATAAACGCGCATGTAACGAGTACATACACACATACTAACGACAACAAGAACAAACGACACATATAACCTTATGTTCAACAAACTCGTACAGCACCAAACCAAATAAACACTAAGACAATCGAAAGGTAAAAACATAATCTTTAAGCCGAAGAAAACAAATTCCTTGTTCATGATTAGCGCGGGGCAACAACAGATATCAATAAACCCACGCCTCTATAAATACAAAGTGGTAAGCCTCAAGGACTTCGCAAAGATCGAATGCTTGGGCAGAGGCCCAACCAAAAGAAATAAAACAGTGTCTTATGTTGCAAAATATTGTTTTATTGGCCGACCAAATACCGTGACACTCGTTAGCATTTTACCAACCTCTGTAAATGATACGGTGCCTAATACTGAATATTATGGTTAGGGTTTCTGCTCGATTCTAACTACTCTATAACCACTGACAAACACGAATCCTACTGAAAAAAAAAAATTTTCCACAAAATCAAAGATTATGATTAGATTTTATGTCGTAAATTACAAAACGAAATCCTTCTGTGTACTACAGTACGGTCCTTCACGGTGAAGTCGCTTCCCTACGCATTGCGTTCTCACGCCAACACGGAGAGGAGTTTTCCAAACGCACTAAACAGCCGTACAGAACGTTGATTTCCGCACAGCGACATCACCGCTGATATTTTAAAACTCAGCGGCAATCTTGCCGTTGAACGGCCGATTGCAAAACTTCGACGGACTCAGTCGCCAAGACAAATGGAGTTAAACAGAGCGCTCACTTTAGCGCTTGTCATATAAATATGTTTCCCTTTGTCTTTCCTTTTTGTGTGTGTGGTAACTCATGAGACTTGGACATCCAATAGTGAAAACCTGTGACATGACCTTCGAGTGCATCGACAAAATGGTTAACATTTCGTTTCCTCGAGTTTCTCTCATCTTCTATGGAGTGATATTGCTATTTTTCTTGTCGAGTCGAGGCTAAATTGTGAGTGGTCGGAAGATTCCCGAAGAGGGACGAGGTGGGTCTCATACCGAGTTTTAATCTCAATAACTATGGAGGACATAAAAAAGATAGAGTAAGAGCAACGAGCCACATTGATTTCTTTACAAAATTCATCTTTTTTCGAGGTATTGTGTTTTGAAATCTTAGAGCTTTTAGGCTTACATATTTATATCATGAGAAGGCCACTGAAACAGATTGAGATAATGAGAGCGGGATACATTGTCAAACAAAATTTGAGTCTAGTTGCAAAAGTGGCAAGTTCAAGTTAATTAAAACGTTATAACTAAAAGTTGGATGGTCAGGTGGTTGTTTGCGAGAGTTAAAGTCAAAGCTATGCCTAGTAAGTAAATCGGTGGTTGTTTTCCAGCCTTGAAGACCACCTTGCCGCACATACCTCGCGGACACAATGCTTTTGTCGTACTTTGTTAAAAGGATGGAAAATTGTTACGATTGAAAGAAATGCTGGTTTCAGTTGTTTGAATGCTTCTTTGCTGGTTCGGATGCAGAAAGTGGAGGGCATTTGTGGACTTCATGAAGGCAATGGCGAAGGACATCATGGGTTCGATG
The DNA here is from genome assembly GCA_037447655.1 of Zygnema cylindricum. Lineage (NCBI taxonomy): Eukaryota > Viridiplantae > Streptophyta > Zygnematophyceae > Zygnematales > Zygnemataceae > Zygnema > Zygnema cylindricum. The sequence goes on from JBBHKE010003238.1 coordinate 213,449, forward strand.
GACATTCCTCTAGTGAAAGAAAAACACTCGAGCAAGGACGTAAAAGTCTCGAGGACCAATGTGAAACGTTAGAAGATGGGCGAGGTAAGCGTTTTTTTGGAGTCCTTTGCAACAAATATATCATAAGTCGTCTATTTTCGAATAGAAAAATACAAGTGAAGGATGAAGTGAGTTTAGTAAAAACAACACTAAAACGTTGCATGTAACTTTTTACGATGCATAGCTTCGAGTAAATCATGGACATCATAAACAACATGGATGTCATGAATGAAAGTATGAAGGATATAAAAAATACGGTGGAGATTACTCGAGAGAAAGACAAACACTTGAGGAAGGACGTGAAATTCTCGAAAACCAACGTGAAACGTTAGAAGATTGTCGAGGTAAGTTTTTTTGTTAGAGTCGTTTGCATTAAAAAATTTATAACTTATATTTCTCTAAATAAAAAAAGCTTAGAAGGTTGAATTTCTAATTCACTTAAATGAGTGAACAACTCTGAGACTCAAAAACACGCTTTGGATGCAAAGCTTCGAGGACACCATGAACATACAGGAGGCCGAAAAAAATCTCAATTAGAATATCATGGACATGGTTGAAATTACTCGTTTGACAGAAAAACACTCGAAGAAGGACGTGAAAGTCTTGAGGATGAATGTGAAACGTTAGAAGATGGGTGAGGTAAGCGTTTTTATTTGAGTCCTTCGCAACAAATATATCATAAGTCGTCTATTTCTGAATAGAAAAATATAAGTGAAGGATGAAGTGAGTTTAGATAAAACACCACTCAGACGTTGCAAGTCAATTTTTACGATGCAGAGCTTCGAAGACATCATGGACATCGTGGACAACATGGACGTCACGAAAAAAACTATGAAGGATATCACAAATACGGTGGAGATTACTCGAGAGGAAGACAGACACTCGAGGAAGGACGTGAAAGTCTCGAAGACCAACGTGAAACGTTGGAAGATGGGCGTGGTAAGCGTTTTGGTTAAAGCTCTTTGCGATTCTATATTCTTACGAAGACCTTTAGCTTTACTTAATTGAGTTATCAACAACATCATCGAGACATTTTAGGGAAAAATATGTTTTTTATGTAGAGCTTCGAGAACATCACGGACTTTATGGACATCAAGGAGGCCATGGAGGATCTCATGAAGGACGTGATGGACACGGTGGAAAATACTCGGGGGAAAGAAAGACACTCGAACAAGAATGTGAAGGATAAAAAGTAAAGGTTAGAATTGCATGACCTAAGCGTTTTGGTTGGAGTTGTTTGTAAATAGTTTTGAATACCATGTACATTTTCGAATCAAAAATATTTGAGAAGGATGAAACTTTATTTTACACGATTGACTTTATGATGTCGAGCGTGCCTGGGAAATATAAGGGAAGGCCTACTGCCCCCCTTTAGTTGATGTGGGAGTCCTGCAAATGCCCCCCCCCCGATGCGCGTGCTTCCCATGGTAGTGACCATGCCCATTTCTGCCACCAAATCCCCCGAGAAAATGCATGCAAAAGAAAAGAGGCAATGGAGCCCGCATAGGGAATGAAATCGTGGGGAGGTGAAAAAGATACCCTAAACCCCCCTCTAGGGCTGATATCCCAATTTCCCCCCGTGCTGCTCCGCTGGAAGTCTAACAAATATTCCCTCAAAACCCACTGTCCTGCTCCAAAAGATTCTAGTAGTTGACCCCGGCTGAACCGCAACCGAAGCCCAAAAAGGACTACCAAAGAGAGAACAACGACACTCCCGCGCAGAATAACTGGTCTAATAACTCAAATCTGTCCACCATGGTCCACTTTTTGCAGCTGCCATCCTCGCTGCCATCCTACGAAACGTCCAGTACTTTTATACTGTGCCAGATGGTGGAAAAGTGACCTGCAATAATATCTCCAGTGTCTATGGAATTTCAAAAATTGACTTTGCAAATCAAAATCCGGTATCAATATCTTCCCATTTTTGTGTTATGTTACTACATTGTCGTTGCTTATTGCGGTTGAACGGTAGCTGACTTTATGCTTGTTTACTTCTTTCTCATTCAATCATTTTCCTTTCCTTATCCAATTTAGATTCCGTTTTCGTTGTTTTTTGAACTGGTTTTACATCATATTTGTAAAGTAAAAGAAAAACAGTGAGCACTTTGTGGAGTTCACAAAATCCCGGAATTTGAACAATAACACGGATCGATTAAAAATAACCAGTATGGTTTTATGTCGACGCATCTGGTTTTTTTGGATGGAGCATAACTGATTGATACTGTATGCATAAAAGATAAATGCTTCCATGCTTGTTTATGGTTCACGTTTTGTCTCTAATCTCAAAGATTGTTTTAAAACATGTTCATGTGAAAAGACCACTTACACCTAGAATAAATAGCTAAAGAAGATACATGCACAATATAGGAGCACACTCTGACTGGTCAGCTGAACACCAAAAGCATTCCGTACAGTTCAACTGATTGGACTATTTTCGCATTGCAGCGATTGAACCGCGGCATCCCACTGACTCCTGGAACAGTTGTTAATGTGACTGCTTATCGCAACTGCTCTCTTCCATATACCGTGGCGAAGGTCAGTTATTCCTTTTGGATTTTTGTAGCAATTGGGTAAAATGACAACAGGTGGAAATTACTCGTTTGACAGAAAAACACTCGAAGAAGGACGTGAAAGTCTTGAGGATGAACGTGAAACGTTAGAAGATGGGCGAGGTAAGCGTTTTTATTTGAGTCCTTCGCAACAAATATATCATAAGTCGTCTATTTCTGAATAGAAAAATATAAGTGAAGGATGAAGTGAGTTTAGATAAAACACCACTCAGACGTTGCAAGTCAATTTTTACGATGCAGAGCTTCGAAAGCATCATGGACATCGTGGACAACATGGACGTCACGAAAAAAACTATGAAGGATATCACAAATACGGTGGAGATTACTCGAGAGAAGACAGACACTCGAGGAAGGACGTGAAAGTCTCGAAGACCAACGTGAAACGCTGGAAGATGGGCGTGGTAAGCGTTTTGGTTAAAGCTCTTTGCGATTCTATATTCTTACGAAGACCTTTAGCTTTACTTAATTGAGTTATCAACAACATCATCGAGACATTTTAGGGAAAAATATGTTTTTTATGTAGAGCTTCGAGAACATCACGGACTTTATGGACATCAAGGAGGCCATGGAGGATCTCATGAAGGACGTGATGGACACGGTGGAAAATACTCGGGGGAAAGAAAGACACTCGAACAAGAACGTGAAGGATAAAAAGTTAACGTTAGAATTGCATGACGTAAGCGTTTTGGTTGGAGTTGTTTGCAAATAATTTACAATACCATGTACATTTTCGAATCAAAAATATTTGAGAAGGATGAAACTTTATTTTACACGACTGAGTTTATGAAAAAAACATTTTGATGATGTTGTGAGTGTATTTTTTGGATGTAGATCTTTGAGGACGTGATGGATGGAGGACACCATGGGGTACACCATTGGGGATACCATGGATATGGAGGACATTAATTGTGAAGAGGAGGAAACCTATCGCGGAAAGCGACTTCCTTGAAATTCTTTATAGCATAGTGATTTCTTTTTCTAGGAAGGAGTAGTTTTAATTTCAACTTAATTTCAACTTGTTGCTTGAACCTCTTAAGCATGTAAACGTAACTTTTTGTGTGAACTAGTAGACTAGTTGTTGCAAGTAAACGAAGATTTTATTGTCGGAAATGCGCGGTAAGATCATCAAGGTACAAAGCTTCATTGTAACTGAAAGTTGTTTAAGATCATCAAGTAAAAGATCAAAATCCTTGTGGAATAAAAACACAACAAAGATTAAACAACAATAAAATCCCAAAAAGGGAAAGCAACTAGTGTAGCAAAAAGAAAAAAACGAAAACCAGACCTTACGAACACAAACACTTACCTTAGACACTTAAGCCTTAGATTATGCCACACTAAAGGTCAAAAGTATAAATATCGTATACATGGCCCAAGTGGCGTGAGGGTAAGTCTCATAATCCTCAACAATCATTCACCAGTGTGTTTTGTCGAATAAGAGCCAAAGCTTGGGACGGTTAAAAGACGATAGAGAGACATTGGCAACGTAAAAGACATGAGAGATAGAGAAGGGCAACCAAGTCCTCTAACTTCAACATATCGTCGAGCGCAGTCACATAGGAATTTGTCAAAGAAAGAGCTTAAGGTCCTAAAGATCTCCAAAAAAAATGGTATGAAATTGTTTCTAGAGTCTTGGTGCAAGTAGTTGTGGTTGCCACATCTCGAGGCGCACCACTACTATGCAATGTTGTGGGTGAGAAAACATGGGATTATGTAGGGTCTATGAGAACTTCGTCCCCAATGTTCTCGTTGCTCCGTATAAAAACACAAGATCCACACGAGGACCACCCTTTAGATTAAGAATGTTACGATAAAATATATGACCCTTCACATTTGATTGTGTATCCTGCTTCCCAACCCACGACAAAGATTACATCCCGTAACATGTCATGTAGCGTCGACATCTCCTCACAATGTGAGCAATGAAGCAAATGGACACCATGTTTGTCTCTAGGTTGACCACAAATACATCGGGGATTGCATTAATGGTAAGGGCGGGCAAGCCAAGCTGTAAGCAAAGCGCAACAAAAATTTGAGGCGAAGAAAAACAGAATGAGGCAAAGGTTGGTGTAGTTACAAGTCAAGCTCCAGTCCTAGGTCTCGAACAAGATCAAAGTCTTCTCCGCACATGAACTGTAGGGAGCGCCAAAAATAAGATCTTGAATTACGATATGTCGTTGCTTCTGTGAGTGACTTTCGACGATGAGGGACGAGAACGTGGGAACTTCATCTTGAGCACTTAGTGGTAAAAGTGCCCGAGTGGATAATAATGAATTGAAATGGGAATAAGCCCACATTGGTGTGGGATACTACATGAACTTATATAAGAGAATCGTCTACCAACAACCTTAAAGCTATAATAGATGCCACTTACACCCAACTCCCTCTCCCTAAATAAGCCGCTAGCTCTATGGTGGTAGTAGGACACAAATCAAGACCTCGCTAGAGACTGGTAAAGCAACTTCTGTACGAGCAAATAGCCTTTTAGGAGATCGAAGAGACCATGGCCAAGAAGTTCCTGTAGATTCCCAAAGAGTCGATCATTAAATTCCGAAAGGGGGGAAATGAAAACCGAGTTGGGAGCTGACGTGCGCCCCAAGTACAATGGGCGCTAGGCAAAATAGAGTAAAGATAGCAAACGCCACTAGTGAATTCGAAAGCTTATGAAGGTTGTTATTGTGGAAAAGGTCATTCAATAGGCCGTAAACTGGTTAACAAAATTAGGGGCTCTAGTGGGGGAACCTAAAGCCCTTATACCCTTTTGAGGAGCAAAAATGCGAAATCTTGAAGGGAGATAGAAATCGGGTGGTAGACCTTGAAGGCTTCATGCGACATATTTAGTGACTTTGACGAAACGGTGTACCTTGGAGAGTTACTTTACAACTTGGTTAAAGGTAGGACAAACTTGGTTCAGTCGGGTCAATAATGTGAGTGTTGTCGACAATATAATGGAACAAACAACTTGGAAACGCTGTAATTGATGCTCTTAGAGCTTGAGGTGAGGGAGAGCAAATAAAGGGGCTCATAACGACTCACTTTGAAGAGTACAGTATCAGTTAACGATTCCAATGGAATGCTCCTACATCCTTGGCAAATAACTTCAACATTCCAAAAAAACAAAAAAAACCTCTTTTTCTTCAATCTTGGCAATTAACTTCGACATTTTAAAATTACAAAAAAACCTCAATTTCTGTTCACGTGTATGATGTCTGCATAAATCACCACCTGCATGAAAAAAAACAAATAATACATATGCACTAAACGTTATAAACCGAAGCATACAGGGGACGTGACTTCATTTTCCGTACATGTCCGATCGTACCGATCAGCATTAGAAACAAGTGTGCACCTTCTGAACCGAGTGCACAGAACTCGTCACCGCAATCGCGTGAGCAGCGTCTGAGCGGAGTGCACGGAGTCGAGTCGTTAGGAGAGTCGCGCGTGCAGCTGCAGAACGGCAACCCCCCCCCCCACACCTGCACTCCTCCACCCTGCGAAGCGCCGTCGGACAAACCCAACCCTCACACGTCCGTACAAATGCTCAAATTTGTCGCTTCCTAATTCCTGTAATTCTCGAAACCCTTATGTGAAAAAAAAATCGAAAAAAAACAGGCAAAAAAAAAAAAAAACAATAATAATAAGAAAAAAGGTAAAAAACGACAACGGAGAAGCAACAATAATTTTAAAAAAGAAGAAAAATAGTAAAAGGCGACTCATCGAGCTACTCATATTCTACTTCATTATTTATTCGTTTACTTTTTTCTGAAACCATTTTTTTTCCTAATTTCAGAACATGAGCAGACATAACTTGAAACGACTGAGACCACAATTAGTGTGGATAACTTGTACCCGTCTGAGTGGACTGCTTTCCTGAAGACCTAACTCCTCTGGTAATCGATTTTTAGCCACGGTTCTGACAGTGCTATCGCTGCATCCTACCGAAGCTGAAGTAAAAACGTTTTTAGGGTTGCGAGGATTGGCGAGGCGAAGGAGGAGCTACTGTAGAGTGAGAAGGATTTTTAGGGTTTGAAGTCGCAGGAAGGTAAAGGAAGGATGGGCGACGATAGAGATAGGCGGGGAGGGCCTCCCGGGAGGAATAGGGCGACAGTACAAGAACTAAAGCTGGTAACTTTTTCTCAATTCTCTCTCTCTCTCCATCTCTCTCTCTCTCCCACCGCTTTTCCTTTCTTTTTTCTTGTCCTGTCCTTTTTTTTTCTCTTTTCCATTCCTTTCCTTTCCTTTCTCTTTTCCATTCTTTTCCTTTCCTCTCCTATCTTTTTTTTTCCCTTCCCTTCTCTCTCCTTCCCTTCCCTTCCCTTCCCTTCCCTTCCCTTCCCTTCCCTTCCCTTCCCTTCCTTTCCCTTCCCTTTCCTTCCCTTCCTTCCCTTCCCTTCCCTTCCCTTCCCTTTCCTTTCCTTTCATTCCCTTTCCTTTTTCTTTCCTTTTCTTTCCTTTCCTCTCGTCTCCTCTCTTTCCTTTCCAATCTTTTCCTTCCCTTTCTTCCTTTCCTTTCCTTTCTTTTCCATTCCTCTCCTTCCTTCTTCCTTTCCTTGCCTTGCCTTGCCTTGTCTTGACTTTCCTGTCCTTTTGTTTTTCCTTTCCTTTCCACTTTCCTTTCAATTCCTTTTATATGGCGTTTCCTTTCTCTCTTCCATTCCTTTCCGTTCCATGTCTATTTTTCTTGCTCTTTCCTCTTTGTCTTTCTTTTTTTTTTTAACTTTCTGCAGGTGCCAGCTGGCAGTTGCGTCTTTCCGGGAAGGTGGCGATTTGCGGACGATTCCGTTATTGGCGATTTCCTCCTGTTCTTATTTTTGCAAGCGAGGAAGGAATCGCTCTGACTCGAGCTCTCATGCAAGCCGAGGAGGGCGGGAGGCTTTTTTTGAAAATGAGATACGTTGTTCGATGTTTCCGATCGCCTCCCTCTCCCTCCGAAACCTGCCGACTTCCCTTTGTGACGTCACAGTTAGAGTGAGTGTTAAAGCAGCCGATGAGAAAAACAATTGTCACTGTCACATCTTTAGCAACAGTAATTCACCAAAGACAAGAGTTGACTGATTTGACATGAAGTTTCAAGAGGATAGAAGGTGAAGGCTGGAATCGTAATCTAGTCCACCATCTTAATCAGGCCACAAACTTGATGATGAGCTAAGTGTGAGACTATTTTTTTACTGTGCAAAATCTGCATTTTTAATCCTCGAATGAATGGAAGTTGAGGTTTTTTGCAGAGCAATTGTTCACTATTTGTACGGTTTTAGTCTATAATTACTTCTGAAAGGAAGAGTGAGAGAGAAGGAGAGCTAGTCTCTCTCTCTCTCTCCAGTTTTTTATTTCTTTTTTTACACAATCTTTTCTTTGTTTTCTGTTTTCTTTTTGATCGGCAGGGATTTCTCCAATTTGTGGAACATATGGCTGAGCCTCGTGACCCTGAATATTTCTCCGCCTGTAACTAAGTGGTGAGGAACATTTGACATTTTCTTGAAGACATTTTGTTATTTTTATGGGGATTTTCTGTGGATTTTTTGACTTATTTGGATTTATTTTCTTGTGATTATTCAACTCGTAGTTCTGCGACAAAATTGCACCAGAATTAGTGTGGAAAAATGACGAGGAGTTTCTGGGTTTCTTTTGAGATGTTTTGAATTTTTTTTGGAGTATGTTTGGGGTTTTGGGGGGATTCTTGACCCGAGCCTTCCTCATTCCTGTTTTTGCACAGGAATTAGTGTGGGTTAGAGCCGAAGAACGATAAGGTTTGTTCGAGGATTTTTTTAAGGTGTTTTTTGGGGTTTTCTGGGGATTTTTTTGAGATTTTTCTGGGGTTTTTTGGGAATGATTTGAGATTTTTTTGGTGTTTTTTTTTATTATTATTTTTTGGGGCTTTCTGGGGGAAGTCTTTTAGGGGGAGGAGTTGAGTTCTGAATAGAGTTTGATGGTTTTGGGGCTTTTGTGAAGAATCTGCACAAAATTTACTGTAGATTAAGAGGGGATGTTGTATTATCAGTTTTTTTTTCCGGATTCTTTTTTTTCATTTTTTTTCCGGATTTTTCGCTATTTCTTTGATAAAAAAATTGGGGCTATTTTTGTAATTTTTCAAATGGTTTTTCGGTTTTTTTTTTGTGTACTTTCTGCAATGGCTTATGCACCAGAATTAGTGTTGATTAGATGAAAAAATTATGACGGCTTGTTCATTTTTGTTTTGTGTTTTTTTCAACTAATAAAATTAATTAATCAATGTATTTGTAAGTGCTGTAACGGCAAGAAATTTATCGCGATAACACTTGCGTTGTTCACACTTGGAAAATGGGGAAAACGATGTCATAAATTTTGGGATCCGTACGCCAAAATTCATAAAATGACAAAAAACGCGGCGGTGACGGTTGGGACGGTTGGTTTCGACCGTTTTGGAGCGTAGCGGCGGTCAAAAGATGCAGTTTTAAGCGTCAAAACTTGACAGCTGCGGATAGCAAACGGCAACTGCCGTCCGCCATCGGACATCATGTTCGGAATGCACGGTTGGGACGGTTGGTTTCGACCGTTTTGGAGCGTAGCGGCGGTCAAAAGATGCAGTTTTAAGCGTCAAAACTTGACAGCTGCGGATAGCAAACGGCAACTGCCGTCCGCCATCGGACATCATGTTCGGAATGCACTTTTTCGTTTTTGAAGAATTACGAAAACGAAGCGCACGGACGTGAACCGTACAAGAATTCATTTCCTCTCAAACTTATGAACAAACTAGAGGACCAATCAGATAAGAAACCTGTAATTTCAAAAATAAAAAAAAACACCGATGGAAAAAAAAACTAATACAAACTAATAACTGTTCTGAACTTCACTAGAGTTATACAGTACATTTTAAATTCGATGATGACGCAAAATGTACTTCTCTTTTTTTCTATTTTATTGTACGGTTGAAACTTACGCGGTACGGCTCTAAGTTTTACAGGAAAACGACAGAAAAAAACCCTTACTTAGGCACACAGAGACGCACCCTTAGTATTAAAGTTTTTACTGTTTCTTTGGCGTATTGTACGCGGGGCCTCACTAATAAAGTCAGGCAAATACAGTTATACAGGTATGGTCGTTGACCGTAGACAAAAGGTCTCGAACAAACCGTACATTCTGGAGTTACCAGTAATTTTCACTCCTAACTATCCTATCGAGGGAGAGATTCCGTTACACCAAAAGTGACATATTTCTTTACCGAAGAACCAGTTTTAATGTCAGTTCCGATCATTTCCTGTGCCAAATCTCAACAAAAAGATTTGGAAGTACGTCCCAATAAGCTGGAGGAAATTTGAATCGGAAGAAAATTTTATCGCACCTCCGAGCACAAAGTCGAGTCTATGCAGCGCTAAATATGGGCAGCCTGTCTCCAAGAAGTACAGTACTGTACTGTAGTTAGCTAATCTGACTATCCCAACCACATTCTGACACGTAAATGTAGTCAGTGTCTGTGAGCTGTTCTAACCAATGAACATTTGTGGTCGATTATATGACAATTGTTGTAATGACACTCTTGTCTCCAAATTTTTTAGCGTCAAAATATCATGTTGCCCTCTTGATACAGTCACCCTCTTCTCTGCCTTACGTCGTACATTTTTATCGGAAATTGTACGCATTTGTACGATGCAGCAGTCTGTGATTGTGTCATTGATAAAATATTAAAATCTCAAACGCGTTCTCTCTGCTGTCGTGCGCTTGTGGCAAGTCGGTTCTTGGCCGCCTAATACCAAGAAAATCTCATGTGACGTGACGCATTTTACATGTACAGTCCTGTACTTTTCTGAAGCACATCTAATATGCGTGGTTCACACTTGGAAAAATGGGAAAACGATGTCATAAATTTTGGGATCCGTACGCCAAAATTCATAAAATGACAAAAAACGCGGCGGTGACGGTTGGGACGGTTGGTTTCGACCGTTTTGGAGCGTAGCGGCGGACAAAAGATGCAGTTTTAAGCGTCAAAACTTGACAGCTGCGGATAGCAAACGGCAACTGCCGTCCGCCATCGGACATCATGTTCGGAATGCACTTTTTCGTTTTTGAAGAATTACGAAAACGAAGCGCACGGACGTGAACCGTACAAGAATTCATTTCCTCTCAAACTTATGAACAAACTAGAGGACCAATCAGATAAGAAACCTGTAATTTCAAAAATAAAAAAAAACACCGATGGAAAAAAAACTAATACAAACTAATAACTGTTCTGAACTTCTAAAACTAATTATAAAGACTAATAACCGTGTTAATACTATTTAAACACTATTAATAACGTACTAACACTACACCGTCGATCGTATTTAGCGTGTAGAAATTATTAGTGTGTAGAATAACTTAGTGTCATGTACACTAGAGTTATACAATAATTTTCCAACGAACGCCAATATGGGTACAGCTGATTTGTCGAGAGGATATTCACAGTAATGTAGGTAAAAGTACAAATTCTAAAAATTCGTACACTGTCGCATACTTTCACTCTAATTAATTCCTTACTCTAATTTCAGCTTTTTAGGGTGTAGGCAATACGCGACAAATAAATGTACACTAAAACAGGTACAAGTACGCAATCTTTTAAATTGTACACCGAATCGTGATTGTATCCTATGTAGGATTAACTCCCATTTGGGTATATTTTTGGCAAACTCGTTTTTACTTTAATTCACAGGGCAATTTTTCGCGTGATAACAAATATTTTATTAAAATATCCATACTTGTATAATTAAAAAGTACATATTTATACGCACCGACACGTTCCGTACTCCACACTAATCAAAAAATACATAAATTAAAATGGTGTACACTAATTTATTAGAACAATTGTTAGTTTTTATGTTTAGTATTAATACAGTCCTTAACCTGCATATCTAGTATTAATAAAGTGTTTAATCTATATACTTAGAATTACTATCCTTTGTAGTCTGCATAATTAGGATTAATATTAGGATTAGTGTAGTTATTAGTAATGTAGAATTAGTAATACTACAGTTATAAGTATTTCTAATAAGTATTAGTACAGCTATTAGTCTGTATACTTAATATGAGTCCAATTATGAGTTTGTATAATCAGTATTGATACACTTCTTAGTCGGTGTAGTTAGGATTCATAGAGTTATTAGTCCGTATAGTCAGTGTTAGTACAATTATTCGTAATGTTTAATTAGTATTAGGGCATTTAATGTATCCTAGCTATGAGTACTTATATTAATTAAATAATAACTGTACTGCCACTAATTATACAGAATAATAACTGTAAAAATACTTATTATACAAAATGTACTTATACTAATTGCATGAACTACTAATGTGCTAGTACTTATTATAGAGACAAATAGCTGTGCTTATATATTAATTGTATAGACTAATAACTATGCTAACACTAATTATACATACTAAAAATTGTACTGATACTAATTGTACAGACTAATAATTATAGTATTACTTATTATACAGACTAATAACTGTGTTAGTACTAATGATACAGACGAATAGTAAGACTAATACTAAATATACATTACTTAAAACTGCTAATTATATAATTCCAACCATTGTACCAACACTAATTCTACATTACTTATAATGGTACTAACACTAATTACACAGAGTAATAACTGTATTAGCACTAATTATAAAGACTAGTAACTGTACTTATACTAATTATTTATACAGATAAGCATATTAGTACTGGTTATACATACTAGTAACTGTGCTAATACTAATTATACAAACGAAAAATTGTACAAATACTGATTACACTAACACATTACTGTACTAAAACTGATTCTACATACTAATAACTGTACTTATACTATTTATACTAATTATAGAGACCAAAAACCGAGTTAATACTAATTATACGGACGAATAATTGTATAAGTAATTATTATACAACGATTGTCCTAATACCAATTATACAAAACTAAAAATTGTCCTAATACTAATTATACAGTATTAGAACTGCACTAATACTAATTATATAGACTAATAAATGTGTTCACGCTAATTATACAAATTAAAATTTGTTAAAACTAATTATACAAACTAATAACTTTTCTAATACTAATTATACAAACAGTAATTATTTAGAGTTATAATTGTGTTAATACCGATTATACAGACTAAAACAATACTAATACTCATTATACATTACTAATAATTGTAGTAACTCAAATTATAAAGACAAATTGTACTAATACCAATAAAACAGACTAAAAACTGTACCAATACTAATTTTACACACTTATAACTGTTCCAAAACTAATTTTACAATAACTTTCTTAATACTTATTTAATACTAAAAACTGAACCGAAACTAAGTTTTTTTTTGGGCGCCCGTGGTTTTTTTTTTTGGGCGCCCGTGGTTTTTTTTTTGGGCATGTTTTAAGTTCCTCCGGGGTTATTTTCGGTCTGTACAAACGCTTGCGTGGCAGTACAGTTTGTGTTGGAAGGCGTCGTACATATCATGTCCGCAAAGCGTTTCTTTTTTCGTACGGGAAAGTGGCTCATATCACGACAAGCTAGTTGACGTAGGCTAGCGTCACGTGCCAGTTCACGGCAGACAAAAAAAAGTACCGTTTTCATACCATACCGTTTTCCCTTTTTTCAAGTGTGAACAACGCAACTGATACCGATAGTTATCGGTAAGGAACGGTCAGGGGTTCCAATATATCGCTCTGAGACCAACAAATTCCTTATCGGCGATAAGTACAAAATATTTAGTGTGCTATGTAATAGTACTTAACAGTGTATTGTATTTTCTAATTGATTATATATAGTGTGGCACGCCACGTATGAAAATCTGTTCTGTTCTCTGTATTACAGGAGTTTAGTACGGACAGGGAAGCACATTAACGTTAACAATTTTCTAATAGTAGTTTATAGTAGTAAACGTATAGTACCGCAACTAAAATTTTAAATTACATGGTAATATCTAACTTTTAAGCAGAACTGTCACTGCCGTCATTTTCAGCTGCCATTTCCTGCCGGCATTTTCTTCCGGCATTTCCTGCCGCCATTTCCTTCCGCCAATTCCTGCCGCCATTTCCTTCCGCCAATTCCTGCCACCATTTTTGAGAATTTTGTCAGCAGGCAGCACCAATTAAAGTATAATTGTACGGTCCGTACAATTATCATCAATAGTTATCAATACCGGTGTTATCGTGATAAAAAACCGATAATTATCGGTTTTTTATCGGCGAAAACACTGGTGTCGATATATCGTGCCAATATATCGATTATGGGCAAGCCAAAAAAAAGTACATATCGATTATAAGCAAACCCTGTGGATACATAACACTACACCGTGTATTGTTATTAGTGTTAATAATTTTTTAGCCACTGAAAACATCTTTTCTCCGTACACACTTGTCGGATTTTGAAATGGAGACCGCCAATGGGAAGGTGAGAATCTTGGCTTTCAATCGGAACCGTCAGATCCGTAATCCGACATGTGTGTACGGAGAAAAGATGATTTCAGTGGCGAAAAAATTATTAACCCTAATAGCGATACACGCTGTAGTATTCATCCTATCTTTGGTATCTCAAGCACCAGACCTCTCCACCTTTTTGTTTTTTTTCGTTTATTGTCTGGTAACGTTTTCCGGTTTTCAGCTTATTTTTGTGAACTTTTTCTTTTTTTCGGTTTCTTTGCAGACGATATATTGCTTTGTTGGTATATTGCATTATCAAGATTTTGAAAAGTCGATAGTTGTCTATTCGCCGATAACTATCGACATTGCGATAATTGCCGATGATCGGCCGATGTTTTTTCTCTTCTCACTAAAGGTGTTTGACACTTTACAGCTAAATGTGTACGGCAAAAAACTGAGTACAGTAGGATATTGTACAAATTCTTGAAATGCGAAGTTTTTAAATATGTTTTGCACATTTTCAATGATGGTGGTCTTTCGGAAAGGGAGACATCCTACAGTTCTAAAGGTGTCGAGCGCACTATTTAAGATTTTAGGAATAGGCCATAGGATTATGTATGAACTATTTGAATCACAAAGTGTTCAATGTTTTTTGTACATTGTCACGGACAAGATTAGTCTGAAGGGAAGACATCCTAAAGAAGTTATCAAGTGCACCTTTAAGGTTTTTAGGGTTAGATGTTGCCTGCCTTCCCTGGAAGTCCTCCATCATGTGTTCTCATCTGCGAATCAAAGAATTTGGAAAGTGCACCTTTAAGGTTTTTAGGGTTAGATGTTGCCTGCCTTCCCTGGAAGTCCTCCATCATGTGTTCTCATCTGCGAATCAAAGAATTTGGACAGACAATCAGACAACACCACCTCCTCTAATCGCCTCTCCTCTCCTCTCTTCTCCTCTCCTCTACTCTCTTCCACCCCCACCTCATCTCTTCTTGTCCTTCCTAAATTAAATTAGGACGGTATAATGGACAGCTGCTACTTGCCATTTTGAAAGCTTCACATAAGAGCTTTTTTAATTTGTAAAAACTGAAATGGAGAATTAAAATCAATGTCGTCAATGTCGCGACTATCAGGCGTTCAATATATTGATTATTGTTACCCCTCAAAAAGTACAGATTGATTAGCGACAATGTCTATTGGATGTACATTACTATGTTTTTATAACCATGTTTACCTGAAAGGTTCTTGATGGTAGTTTTAGTGAAATCGACAAAGGATCCTTGTCTTGTTACGAATAGTTTTTTCAAACTGTTCCAAACTGTTCATTATTGCAATACATGAGTTAGTATTTTTCAGGTTTCTCTTTGCCTTTGTCATTCTCCTAGTCGTTCTTCCCCTAAAAAAACTTTGTCGCCCTTTGTTTTTCTTCTTGTTGTGTCAATTTGTCTTTTTCTTCTTTTGTCTTTTTCTCTTTTTGTCTTTTGGTAATAATGGGACAGGCGAATCTCATCGTTGACGACAGCTGGCGAGCAAAATTGGAGCTCGCAAAAAACGACGGATTCGGACGTTTAAACAGTTTATGGGTTTTCCGTGAAATCGTGGCTCCCGTTTTTCGAGATCTCCTAACGGCCCTTTGTGTCCCTTTTGTAATCGCAAAAGGTATTTTTCCTCTTTTGGGGTTTTCTGTAATTGTGAACTCGGCCGTTTACCGATTCGCTTGTGAACTCGGTCGTTTACCGATTCGCTTGGATCGCTTCTTTGGGACTTATTTTCAGTTTTTACGGTTTGAGAAAACTAAACCGATGGCTTGGAGATCTCCATAATTCGATTAGAGATGACCGGTATTTAGTGGGGAGAAAGTTACATAATTTTAAAGGGCCTAACAAAGAAAGTCAAAAAGGGAGAGCAGGGAGGATTGAAGGCAGGAGTCTTATCCATGTTAGAAATCGGCGATATTCAACTTATCGCATGGGCGCCAAAGTATTAACTTTGGAAAAATGGCCAAGCCGGGGATCGAACCCGGGACCTGTGCAAACCGTACACTAGCTCTACCAACTAAGCTACCCGGCCGATGTGTACGCAAGCGCCTAATACCGAATTTATACGGCGATTAGCGGCGCACTGGCGAACCAGCTTACAGCGCGATACACACGTGTGGAGTCCAAAGTGGACAGTTCTCCAACAATCCAAGGTATATAGGTTCAAGGAAAAGGGAAAATGGAGAGAAAAGGAAAAAAGTGAAAAAGAAGGAAGGAGGGGGGAGGAAAAATACAGGACAAGGGAAAGGGTGACAAAAAAGGAGTGTTAAAGTAGGGCAAAAAAGGAAAAAAAATGAAAAAGGTGGAAAAGGAGAAATGGAGAAAAAGGGAGTAAAGTTTCGTGCCTTCAATTTGATAATTTGGAGGATTTCGGAGGTTTACTATTTTAGGGAAAACGAAACAAAAATAATTAAAAAAATCAAAAGTTGTATATTGACGACGCAAAAGAAAATCGATGTTTTTTTAAGAGAGTTTGTAGTTCACAACAAACGTTTTAGTTTTTATTATTTTCTCAAGTTTTTACAGCTTTACGAGCCACAATGAGCAAAAAGAAGATTTTTTCTTGTTAAAAGAAATAAAAAGAAAGGCTTTAGGTGTGTAACTTTGTGTTCTGAATAATTACTACTTTTTTTTTCTCTTAGTTTGAGATATTGAAGTGGAATGGCAGTTTTATTTTTTTCTTTCGTCTCTATTTTCTTTCCTTTTTTTCTCCTTATTTTGTATATAAATGTTATTTTTCTCTTTTCCAGGTGAAGGTCCACTTTTTTTGTACTGATTTGAAGGTTCTGTTCACAGAATTTGATAGAGAAGTGAAAGGCGACAATGTTTGGGTAGGAGGGAGAGAGAGGAAGTCTGTTTTTGAACACGTGTCTTTGACCGTAATCTGAATTAATTCTTTGGATACTTTGGTATTATTGGAAAAGAATACCAAAAAACAAAATACAAAAAAAAGGAGAAGGGAAATTGTTTTTACTGTTGAAGTACTTGTATCTGTTTGCATTCCCAATTTTTAGATCTCTGGTTGCGGTTCTGCTATTTGGCTTTCGATTTTTTCCGATTTGTGTGTTTCTCGGCTCCCCAATTTTTGTATCGCTTTTAACCTTGAGGGTTCGTATAAGAGGTGAAAAAATGGAATGGACGTCAGAAAATATCTTTGTTTTTGGTTTTACGCTTTCAATTTACTTCTGATGTGAAGTGTGATTCTTCCATCTAAACATACGGCTTTGTTAGAAAGTGACAGTGAGTGTTTTCACGCACACTTATTAGCACATGTGATCTTTTGTTTTGCAATTTATTGATTGGTTGCTTGTAAAGAAGTCGAGTTTTGGAAATTCTTTCTCCACGTGGTTTTACTCATAATAAAAGTATTTGGAAAGAATAAACATGTAGTGGGACCACTCCCTTTGAGCCGAAAGGCACAAGCGATGTCTGTTCTTATTGCAATATTTAGGCATCAGAGTAAACACTCGGAGTTCTTGGAATGTCAACGATTTTAGTGCTATTTTGGTCCATGGGTGTTCAAAGTTTTAACGGCATCCGACATGGTAACACAGGTATGATCGCACCACGTCTACGCAGCGAAGATAAACGAATATATCGTCGCATCGGCATTGGAAATATAATGTTGTCAATAACTGGACATACGGTTATCGAAAAATCTCCATAAAATCTTGGTGAAACATAACTTGGATTTTTGGAGGGATACATAGGGCAACATTTGTGCGTAAACGATGTGTACCTCTTGGAAGGGAATCGTTAACCGATACATCGAGCCGTCGATCACTACATCCTGAATCGCTATTAGTGTTGATAATTTTTTTGCCACTTAAAACATCTTTTCTACGTACACATTTGTCTGATTTTCAATTTGAGAAACGCGAATCAGCAGCTGGAAGCCTTACCTTTCAATCGCCACCGTCAAAACCACGATACGACATGTATGTACAAAGAAAAGAAGCTTTAAGTGGCCAAAAAATTATTAACACTAATAGCGATACACGGGGTATTGTGAACCGTGACGTCACCTAAATCGGCGATGCATCGTTGGCAGCCATCCCATTGATTAGGATGGCCGGAAAAAGTGGCCGTCGCGAAATTCGACCCCGAAATGACCACTTTTGGACAGTGGCGACCGCCGGGGGAGCGCAGGCCGTAAGCCACACGTGTAAATTTAACAGACGCCGTTAGGAATATCTCGCTTTTGACCGTACCGGTAACGGTACCATTTCGACCATAACGTACCCCAAAAGGTGCTTTTCACATGTAAAAGTAAATAAAAGACGAATTTCAGCGGATCAAACCCCAACGGAACTGCAAAACGGATCTAACTGGACAAAGATCGCCACCTGGCTTTAGGTAAAGAATTTTCTTGTCAATGTGACGTGGCGAGCACGTAGCCCATGGCGCTCACTATGGTCATCGCGGCAGTGCTAATGTTTGTACGCCACGTGGCACTCGTAATGGAGATTATTCTGGAGACATGTCGGAAACAGAGAGTACGTTTCCCCTCCCTTTTCTCTCTTTTTTTGTGCAGTCCATGTTTTCACACGTGCGAAACGTATCTTTAATTCGCTCCTCTGCCGCTTCTCTGACGATCCTGCTGCTGCTGAGTCGGCTCTAGAGGCGGTGAAGGCGGCGATTGTGAACAAGGAGAGATTTCACTGGATAATCAAATGTGATGAATGGTTTTTCCGGTGCGATGATTCCAGTCGCGTGTATATAGTGTGAGTGAAAATCGATGCATGCAATCTCTGCTGTCAAGATTCCACACTAAATTGTATACGGCAGTTTGAGGATTTCCTAAAAGATATCGGCATGCCGCATCAAAAGATTGTCCCAGATAACCCATAACAAAATGGTGTTGCTGAAAGGTTGAACAGAACCTTAGGTGACAGTGCCAGGAGTATGGTGTTGCTGAAAGGTTGAACAGAACCTTAGATGACAGTGCGAGGAGTATGCTGACAGATAAAAAAATAGGAGCATGCTGATAGAAAAAAAAATAGGAATACGCTTCTGGGTAGAAGCCATGAATTGAGCAAATTATATCAAAAATAGAGTCCTTACCTCAGCTATAAGAGGAAAAGCACCATATGAGAGATGGGTCGGTAGAAGCCTGATTTGTCTCACCTAAAGGTATTCGGAAGTCAAGTGTATAGTATGAACACTGACAGGTCTGATTAGAAACTAGATGCTCGAGGAAAACCAGGATAGATAGTGGGGTATGATAAAGATGTCAAAGGATATAGAGTTTATGACCTAGGAAAGAAAGACATCATAATGGTCAAGCATCTAATACTGATGGATGAAGGGAAATCTGTAGATCCCTTCAAGTATACTAGAACTATCAAAATCACATTTAAATCAAAAATGAAACAATCACAGCCGACTGCAATCAGTGCACTCGCCCATAGTTGTTTCCAGGTCTGCGTATCGGGAAACTTTCTATTCCTAGATTTCCGATATTCTATATTATCGAACAGCAAAGGCAATAATTCGAGCGCTGGTGAATAAATAGGCAATGGCGATATATGTCTATTTGTAGCATACAATATTACACCATTATGCTACATCCTACATAAAATGCAGTATATACTATAGCGAATGCATTGTGGTAGTATCGGGAGTCACTGTATCGTCAATTGCTAATAGATTTCATCACTATGATTCCAAGCAACAATGCTGACCTGAAATCATAAACTAGCGTTAACACCAATTTTCAGGTAAGTGGCCTACAACAAGCCACATTGCCTAACATATTTTAGTGTAATTGAATCTAATAAATTGCGAAGGCTTGTAATATTTAACAAACTATAGTCGCGATGGGAGGTGTATCGCTCGGGCCGGTTTGGTTTGCCTCGGCTCGGTTTCCTTCCTGTGCAAGTTGGGGTGTGCCCATGCGTCAAAGTAAGGTTTTTTTGTCGTTTTCGTTCAAATTAAATCTGAAACGAGAAATCTTCTGCCATACGAGAAATGTACAAAAACTTTAGTACAATTGACCTCATCTTGAAGCATTGAATGTACTCCAATCTTCGTCTTTTCGACCGTACTCAATCGCGGAATTAAACATTTTAATTGCTTGAAATCCGTTTAACTAAAATAGGATGAGCGAGAGCCGTCATGGATATGTTTTAATGGTTGCGAGTTACTGGTCTGATTAGTCGCAATGATTTGGCTAGTTTGAAATGAGACCGTTTGGTTCGATTTCGACCATATTTGAACCGAACAAAGTCGAATTTGGGTTGAATGCTACTGGTGTTGTATATCAAGCAAGTTTTGTCGTTGATCGATGTGTATATTTTTATGGGTTATTGTAAGGTATTAAATGCCTATTAGTGGTTAGAACCAAAATAATTTATAAACGCAGACATATAGTCGTTGTAGTGAAAATTGGGTAGTTATAAATAACACCCACATTGAAGTTTCCAAAAGATTTGATCATCGAAGTGTCTTGTGCCCAACTTGTTTCGCTCACCTTCACCTCTACCCCACACCATTTTTGTTAAAAAATCGTACGCATTAGTACGATAATACAACATAAGTGCATCATTTAGAGAATCACAAAGAGATAAGTTTTGTATTCACTTTGATGTCGTGGTGCAATCTTTGTTTGACCTTCGATACTCAAAACACTTTACGAAGGGCTGTGATGGAAACGTTTTGCAATGTTTCATCTTGATGACAATACTTTTTGTTTCAAATTTTGAAAGCAATATTCTAAGCCAATTGAGCCTTCATGAATAATTGGTGAGAAACACTTTTCGTCCCACAAATATTTACGCACACATTTCTGTAGGGTTATCAAGCGACTACCGGCAGTTATCGATTTATATCCATTTATTGTCAAACGTGATAAATATAGAATTTTCAAGACAACAATATTAATAAACACAGATCTTGCAATATATCGGCATTGAAGCTGATCCATATGCAACACTATTGAAAAGGGTGTTTGCCCATAGAACGGTAACTTAGCAAGTAAAATTTGTCTCGTAGTGTAACTTCTACGTACGGATTTGAAAGGTGTTCCAATGTACAAAAACTTATGCTTCATTCGAAGTCGAGATTGTTTTAAACACTATATCTTGTTGTGGCATTGTAGATGTCACACATTTCATGGCTTTGTCGACTTCTATTTTTACCATCGACGTCAATAATTTTAGGATTTTTACAGCATGGCTTCTTGTTTTATTTGCCTTATTTCCCTCGCATTTCTCGAACAATTTTTTTTGTATTTCATTAATGAAGGAGGAATGAGGAGAAGGGTTGGTCAAGGGAGGAGGAGAGGCAACACAAGTATGAGATATCGCAATCCTACACCCCAATGCTTTTTCTTTGCGATTTTGTTTTCCGTACATATGTAGAACGAACAAAAAACAAAACGTACTTTTAGCATGCTTTCTTGAAAAATGATCAAAATGTAGCGAATGGTTGCTGTCATTTTTCTTCAATCAAATCATTTGCGCGTACACTGTACGGTATTGTTCGATATTTTTTTTGTACGATGTTTTTTTGTACGATATTTTCCTAAGTCCGCACCGCATTAAAAGATCCTAAATATTAAGATTAAGGATTAATATATATTAAACTATATCCCATCAACCCCTTTAACTTATTCGGATAACTCTTTCGAATTTCAAAGTTGTGAACTTGAGACGAGTTTGAGAACCTTTGCCTCCAAAAGTCAATTTTTAGCGCGGGTATCCACACTAATAACGTGCTTCTTCTAAGAGCCTACCTTTTTTTGGCCCTTTTGTGAGATTCTCCCAACGATGATTTCGGCAACCGACTTGCCTGGGTGCTTAATTGAGGTGGGGAGGAGATGGAGAAGGGGGAAAAGGGAGGGAGGGAGATAAAGGGAGAGACGGGGGAAGTGAGAGACGGTTACATCTTGTATAGAGGAGAAAGGGGAAAGAGGGGAGGAGTACAAAGGACTTGAAATTTTCTATTTTGCCCTCTTTTTTTCTTGTAATTTTTTGGCATTTCTCAATGTTTTCAATTTTTTTTATTTTTTTTGCATTTCTTTTTTCTTAATTTCCGCTTTCATTGTTCGCCCTTCATTCAGATTTGTTTTTTAATTTTTTTTTTGGCATTTGGATTTCTCTCTCTCCTCCTCCCAACCCTGCATGCCCATGTCCAGATGTTTCTCCTTGGCCCCCTTCCCTATGCTTCCCTCTGCTTCCCTCTTCTTACCTTCCCTCTCCTCCCACCTTCAAAAATACTCATTAAACATCCTTGTCACTCGGCCCATCCCCTCCCCTTCCCTTTCCTTCCTCCCCCTCCTCCACCCAACCTTCCCTCCCCTCCCCCCCCCCCCCCCCCCGGTTGTCCGAGCTGCTCTTGCCCCTGTGTAGACACTTCTCCCTCCTCCCCACTCCACCCATTCCTTCCCTCTTGCTCTCCCCTTCATTTCCATCTCCTCCCTTCCCCTCTTCCCTCCCTCACTACTCCTTTTGTATCCCCCAGTCCCCCTCCCTTCGCCTTCCTTTCCCTATCCTCCTACCCCCTCCTGTTCTATCTCCCTGCATTGCACCCCCTGCCTCTCCCTTCAGTGTGAGTGAGGGAGGGATGGAGAGGGAGAGATAAAGAGAGAGAAATAGAGAGAGAAGGGGGAGGGTGGGAGAGAGGGAGTGAGCAAAAGAGGGAGGGAGGAGGGGAAGAGGGAGGGAGGAGGGGAAGAGGGAGGGAATGAGGGAGGGAGGAGGGAGGGGTAGAGAGAGAGCGGCCAAGAGTAGGGAAAAAGCGAGCAAGGGAGAAAAGAGGGAGGGAAGGAGGAAGGGAAGGAGGGAGGTAGGAAGGGAAGGAGGGAGAGAGAGAGCGGCCGAGAGTAAAGGGGGGGGGGGGCAGAAAGGGGAATGGAGGGAGGAGAGAGAGCGATGGAGGGAGGAGAGAGAGAGATGGAGGGAGGACGGAGGGAGCGAACAAGAGTAGGAAAGGAGGGAAGGAGCGGCTGAGAGTAGGAAGAGAATGAGAGAGGGAGAGAGAGGGAGATGCGTTGCCCCCCCCGCCTCTCCCTTTAGTGTGAGTGGTTTTGGGAGAAACTTCTCCATCTCCCTCCCCTCTCCTTCCTTCCTCCCCTCCCATACTGCCTCTGCTTCCTCTCTTTCCTCTTCCCTCCCTGTCCCTCCCTTGACTACTAGGTGGTATCGGCGGCCAAACTGGACGCTATATTCAAAATCTCACAAAAAAAAAAAAAAAAAAAAAAACTTATTCCACTCGAAATTTAGAATATAATAAGAATGAAACAAAAAAAAAAAATGGACGGCCACTTTTGTGGCTACAGGGTAGAAAAAAGAAAAAGGACAAAAGGTCATTTTTTTATTATTTTGTTTTGCATGTATAACTCCAAAAAAATAAAAGGCGGAGGATAGGAGGGGAAGGTAACAAGAATTACAATGTTAGTAATAATAATAGTAAAGCCCAATAGATATAATAAATAAGGGTAGGTGTATATATTAAAATACCTGTACAGAGCCCACTCCCTCCCTCCCAAGACCTCTCCTCAGTCCCCCCTTCCAAAACATATGGGCGCCATCAAGGGAAGCTACTGGATCTCTCCCTCCACCCCCTTTCAACCTGCCAGAAAAAAATAAAAAGAAATAAAATAAAATAAAATGAATAAAAAAAAAAGCCCACTTCTTCTTAATTAGCATATACCAAACGAGCATCTAACCCCCAATTCCCCACTCTACCCCTCCTGCCTTCACAAAGCTCCACAATTTACCCCTCTACCCCCCTCCTCCCCCCTCCATTTCCCACTCCCTCCCTCTTGCTGCCCTGGCAATATCCTCACTGCCCCCCCCCCACCCCCCCCCCCCCGCAAGAAAAACTCCTCTCCTTGGCTGCCTCTCCTCCATTTGCTTTCACTTATAACTGTCTCCCTGTCGAGTCCACTCCCCTTCCCGCGTCGCCTTCACTTCCCTCCTCCCCTCCCCTGCTGCTTCTGCTTGCACTCTCTCGCTCCTCCTCCACTCCCTTGAGTACCACTGGTATCGGCGGCCTCCCTCCCCCCCACGGTGCCGCCGCAAGTCCTTGGAAACCAGAGCCTCCCTCCCTCCCTCCCCCCTTTCCACACCATAGGGGGGGGAGGGGTTTTTGTCCGCCGGATGCGAGGGGAGGGAGAGGATCTCTCCCTTCACCCCGCCTTAGTCATCTGCCCCAAAAAAAGAAAAATGAAAAAAAAAATGAAAAAAAGGAAAACGGAATGGAAAAAGAAAAAGAAAAGAAAAAAATTAATAAATTAGATTTTTTTTAATAAAATGAGAAAAAAAGAAGTTGCATTTGTACTCAGCAACTCACAAACGAGACGATAAAAAGTGGTTTGCTAGGAATGGGAGGAGGAGGGGAGAGGGGGGGGGGGGGGGGAGGGAGGGGGAGGGAAGGAAGAGGGGAGGTGAAAAGGGGGATTTAAAAGAAAAAATAAATGATAGAAGTACGAATAAGAAAAATGAATATTACACATAAAAACAAACATATTTTAGAGTTGCCATGTCCTCCCTCCATTCTCTTCCCTTCTTCTTTTCTCCTCCTCGCTACTGATTCTATGCCCATCTTCATCAGTCTCTCCTTTTTTTCTCTTGACTTGTCGATCTTCAATTTCATTCACTTTTTCAGCGATAATTAAAAAAAAATACAATTTTCACAATGTCATCTGTTCCGTTTCCGAGGAAAAACCGAAAACATAGATGTATAGCCCAAGATATCGAGGGATCCCAAATTTCCAAATTTTCTCCATTTTCTTTTTTTTTTTCTCTTTTCTCCATTTTCTCCATTTAGTCCATCTTCTTCAATTTCTCTGTTTTAATCGTTTTCTTCATTTTCCCCAGCTTGTCCATTTCTCTATTTTCTCTGTTTCCTCCATTTTCTGCAATTTCTTTTCTTTCTATACTTTCCCATTTTTTTCGATTTCGTGCGTTTTCTATTTTTTCCCTACTTTCCCATTTTCTCCGTTTTCTGCGTTTCTTTTTTTTCTCTACTTTCTCGATTTTCGCATTTTCATTTTTGTCTCTGCTCTCCCGATTTCTCCAATTTCTGCGTTTTCTTTTTTTCTCTACTATCCCGATTTCTCCGTTTTCAGCGTCTTTCTCTACTTTCCCGATTTCTCCGTCTTGTGCGCTTTCTTTTTTTCCTCTACTTTCCCAATTTCTCCGTTTTTTGCGTTTTTTCTTATTCTCTACTTTTCCGGTTACTCCATTTTGTGCGTTTTTTTTTTTTTCTCTACTTTCCCGTTTTCTCTGTTTTCTGCGTTTTCTTTTTTGTCTCTGCTTTGCCGATTTCTCCGTTTTCTCCGTTTTTTTTTTTCTCTACTTCCCCAATTTCTCTGTTTTTTGCGTTTTCTTATTTGTCTCTACTTTCCTGTTTTCTGCGTTTCCTTCTTTGTCTCTACTTTCCCATTTTCTCCTTTTCTGCGTTTCCTTTTTTGTCTCTACTTTCCCATTTTCTCCGTTTCTGGGTTTCCTTCTTTGTCTCTACTTTCCCATTATCTCCGTTTTCTGCGTTTTCTTCATTTGTCTCTACTTCCCCGATTTCTCCCTTTCCTGCATTTCCTTCTTTGTCTTTACTTTCCCATACTCCCTTTCCTGCGTTTCCTTATTTGTCTCTACTTTCCCATTCTCTCCCTTTCTTGGGTTTTCTTTGTTTTTTCTAA
The DNA here is from genome assembly GCA_037447655.1 of Zygnema cylindricum. Classification (NCBI taxonomy): domain Eukaryota; kingdom Viridiplantae; phylum Streptophyta; class Zygnematophyceae; order Zygnematales; family Zygnemataceae; genus Zygnema; species Zygnema cylindricum. The sequence continues at coordinate 239,100 of JBBHKE010003238.1, forward strand.
TTTCCCATTTTCTCCGTTTTTTGCGTTTCCTTCATTGTCTCTACTTTCCCATGTTCTCTGTTTTCCCCGTTACCTTTTTTGTCTCTACTTTCTCATTTTCTCCGTTATCTGCGTTTCCTTCTTTGTCTCTACTTTCCCATTATCTTTGTTTTCTGCGTTTCTTTATTTTTCTCTATTTTTAGATTTCTCCGTTTTTTGCGTTTTTATTTTTCTCTCTACTTTCCCGATTTCTCTGTTTTTTGCGTTTTCTTTTTTTTCCTCTACTTTGTCGATTTTTTGTTTTCTACGTTTTTATTTTTCTGTCTCTACTTTCCCGATTTCTCCGTTTTATGCGGTTTTTTTCTTTTGTCTACTTTCCCATTTTCTCTGTTTTCTGCGTTTTCTTCATTTTTGTCTACTTTCCCATTTTCTCCGTTTTTTGCGTTTCTTTTTTTTTCTCTACTTTCCCGATTTCTCCGTTTTCTACATTTTCTTTTATTCTCTACTTTCCAATTTTCTCTGTTTTCTGCATTTCTTTTCTTTTCTGCATTTTCTCTGTTTTTTGCGTTTTCTTTGTTTTCTCTACTTTCCCATTTTCTCCGTTTTCTGCGTTTATTTTCCTCTCTCTACTTTCCCGATTTCTCCAATTTCTGCGTTTTCTTTTTTCTTTACTTTCCCATTTTCTCCCTTTTTTGCGTTTCCTTCTTTGTCTCTACTTTCCCATTTTCTCAGTTTTCTGCATTTCCTTTTTTTTCTCTACTTTCCCGATGTCGCCGTTTTTTGCGTTTTTCTTTTTTTTTCTCTGCTTTCCCATTTTCTTTTCCCATTTTCTCCGTCTTCTGCATTTTCTTTCTTTTCTCTACCTTCTCATTTTTACCGTTTTTTGAGTTTTCTTTTTTTTCTCTACTTTCCCGATTTTTCCGTTTTTCATCTTTCTTTACTCTACTTTCCCGATTTCTCTGTTTTCTGCGTTTTCTTTCTTTTCTCTACTTTCCCATTATCTCCATTTTCTCCATTTTCTTTTTTTTTCTACATTCCCATTTTGTTCCTTTTCTCCGTTTTTCTTTGTTTTCTCTACTTTCCCATTTTTCTCCGTTTTCTGCGTTTTCTTTCTTTTCTCTACCTTCCCATTCTCCATTCTCTGCGTTTTCTTTCTTTTCTCTACTTTCCCATTTTGTTCCTTTTCTCCGTTTTTCTTTCTTTTCTCTACTTTCCCATTTTCTCCGTTTTCCGCTGCTGATTTACCGCTTACCCATAGTCCTCCTTGTACCACTTTTTCCAAGATTTTTATGAAACATGGAACTATTTGCATTTCAATTTTCTAAATTTTGGTTTAAGGAGCGATTGTTTTGGGAAATTGGTTCCAGTTTTTGAAAAATCTCTACTATTGAAGGTAATACCTCTTCAGGATGAAAGTTTGTAAAAGTAATTAAGGTTTTGCAGTCAGTAAAGACCCCAAAAAAAAATTAAGGCGAAGCTTTAAAAAACGACAAGTTTTGAAGCATCATTTGCGGCTATCTTGTGGTAATGAATAGGGTTTTTGGGGTTTTTGGGGTTTTTGGGAGTATATAGAGTTTTCACATGCTTTTAAGTTTTATTTGTGGTAGGGTGTTTCAAGGATTTCAGAGAATTTTAGGGTTTAAATTTTTTAGGGTTAGAACAATTTTAGGGCTTATAGTTATTTATGGTTTGGAGTGTTTAAGGTTTGTAAAGGTTTTCAGGGAAAGGAGACGAGGGGCACCAGATTTTCGGCATGCGAAAATTGATAAAGTGGGGGAGGAAGAGAGGGACAGAGAGAGGAGGAAGGAGGGAGAGAGCAGGAAAAGAGGGCGAGGAGGGAGAATGAGGGTACAGTGGTGAAGGGCGAAAGGGGAAAAGGAGGGAGAGAGGGAGAGAGGGAGAGGGGAGAGAGGGAGCGGGGGAGAAGGGTAGAGAGGGAGAGGGGGGGAAAGGAGGAAAGGGGAAAGGAAAAAGGGGAGGTGGGAGAGGGAGAGAAAGCGAAAAGGGAAGCACAGAGGCTGGAAATCCATGAAAATTGCCTCCATCTACATTTCCGTACATGTTTATCCGTACATACTTTCACTTTACTGTACTTTCTCGTGAAGTCGATCCGTACAATCACGGCGCAGAGCGCCAGATGGGCACGCTTTGTCCGTACGTCCCGCCGTACACCAAACTGCTCCACTACACCTCGAATCGCTATTCGCGTGTTGAACGCTAATTGAGGTACAAATTCTGTTTTTCTGGGCAAATTCTCAAATAGAATCAACCATTCTAAATGTTTCTACAATTCTACACGTTATTTGAGGCAGCCCATTAAATAGGATTCATGACTCTAGTATAGTGCCGTTGTAAATAGTGTGGTGGACGGACTGTCAGAGACGTACTATTTTGTAATTTTTAATGTAGAAAAGTTACAGAAAAAACATTCACGCTGTCCCGTAGTCGCGCTAACATGTAATTGCGTAAATATTTTTCGATAAAAGGGGATGTCAAAAAAACGCGACGGCGTACGATTTGAACAATTTCGTACATGAACATATTTTAGTGCGGAGATATTATGCTGCAAATTTTTTTACAAAGCAGTGTACAAATTAGAGTATACGAAAAATTAGAATAAAAAATATTTCCACAAAAAACGACATTCTCAAATAGCGTAAATGTTTCTAATTGTTTTATAACGCTATTTATTTCATTACGCTAATAGCGATTCACGGTGTAGTACAGAAAAATTAAACTCTAGTGAATCTTCTGTACGATTACGGCGAGTTGGCGTTGGCAGTAACGCCACTAATCTCGTCTTTGTGAAGGACTTGCTAAGTGGACGTTCCAAAGTGCTACGTGGACATCCGTAAAGAGATCCGTATGACAAATCCGTACATCTGGAGGACATCCAATTGTCTTATGCGCGGTGGCCACCTCAGCCCGTCAAAAATTTGAGACCGTACCAACGGCCGCTAACATCCTTCTCTGACAACGGGAGTGGAGGCGCCGCCGCCAAGATTAGGTAGCAACGGTTTATAAATATGCTTCAAAAGGTAAACGTTTTTGAAACGTCAAATAAAGAATGTCCTACGGGAGTCGTCGATCGTTTAAATCTACAGTCAATGTTTATCCTTGCTGCTTTCAGTTTTCCTTCTAAAAACTATAACCTGACCTGTACCGGAAGAAAATCTTCGAGTGACCAATCAGCGGCAGTCGAGCCTTTTACGGGGACAGGAGTACAGAACACAACCAGATCTGTGGGCAAATCTGGATTGTCCGTACAGCCTGCTTGGCGTACGTAATAGCAAAAAGGATTCAGATTGTTTATGGCATTGAAGGACGCGGTGATATTGTTAATCGACATCATTGTGGTGCCGCGTGGTGAGCCCTGTCAGAAACTTTTGTACCTTCCACCTGTTAAGCGACGGTTTTTACACGCGCGTTTTCAGAGAGAGTCAGAGGTCGCAAACGGTCAACCGAAACCGTGACCGACCGTTAACTGACCGCCCGCGCCGGATCCGGAACGGATTCGGTTGCCAAATTTTAGGGGTCGGCCGGTTACGGTCGGTTGACCCACCAGGAAAAAAAAAGACGGTCGGTTACGGTCGGTCAAACAAAAAACCAAAAAAAATGAAAATTTTGTACTTTTTTTTTCCAACATTATTGTTCTTTGTACTTCTGGTATCGTGGAATTAAGTGGCATCATGATTAGCGTCGCAAATCTGACACGGTACTAACACTATTCATTTCACGAATCTTACAAAAAGATAACGGCCGCAAATCGTAATCTATTGTAAAGTGTTAATTATGCACTTTATGCGGTGTTTCCAAAATATGTCAAATTATTTGCGTGGTTCACACTTGGAAAAATGGGAATTAGATGTCATAAATTTTGGGATCCGTACGCCAAATTTCATAAAATGACAAAAAACGCGGCGGTGACGGTTGGGGCGGTTGGTTTCGACCATTTTGGAGCGTAGCGGCGGACAAAAGATGAAGTTCTATGCGTCAAAACTTGACAGCTACGTAAAGAAAACGGCAACTGCCGTCCGCCATCGGACATCATGTTCGGAATGCATTTCGTTTTTGAAGAATTTCGAAAACGAAGCGCACGGACGTGAACCGTACAAAAATTCATACCGTCGCAAACTTATGAACAAACTAGGGGACCAATCACATAAGAGAACACATTATGTTAAAAAAAAGAAAAAAACACCGATAAAAAAAAAGGGCATGTCCAAAGTTCCTTCGCGGTTATTTTCGGTCTGTACAAACGCTTGCGTGGCAGTACAGTTTGGTTTGGAAGGGTTCGTATATATCATGTCCGCAAAGCGTTTCCTTTTTCGTACGGGCAAGTGGCTCCTATCACGACACGCTAGTTGACGTAGGCTATCGTCACGTGCCAGTTCATCTCGTCTTTGTGAGAGGCTTGCTAAGTGGACGTCCCAAAGTGCTACGTGGACATCCGTAAAGAGATCCGTATGACAAATTCGTACATCTGGAGGACATCCAATTGTCTTATACGCGGTGGCCACCTCAGCCCGTCAAAAATTTGAGACCGTACCAACGGCCGCTAACATCCTTCTCTGACAACGGGAGTGGAGGCGCCGCCGCCAAGATTAGGTAGCAACGGTTTATAAATATGTTTCAAAAGGTAAACGTTTTTGAAACGTCAAATAAAGAATGTCCTACGGGAGTCGTCGATCGTATAAATCTACAGTCATTGTTTATCCTTGCTACTTTCAGTTTTCCTTCGAAAAATTATAACCTGACCTGTACCGGAAGAAAATCTTCGAGTGACCAATCAGCGGCAGTTGAACCTTTTAAGGGGACAGGAGTACAGGACACAACCAGATCTGCGGGCAAATCTGGCTTGTCCGTACAGCCTGCTTGGCGTACGTAATAGCAAAAAGGATTCGGATTGTTTATGGCATTGAAGGACGCGGTGATATTGTTAATCGACATCATTGTGGTGCCGCGTGGTGAGCCTTGTCAGAAACCTCTGTACCTTCCACCTGTTAAGCGACGGTTTTTACACGCGCGTTTTCAGAGAGAGTGTTACAGTTAGTGTTGGGTATCGAGGACCTATTGCCGATATTCCATATATATCGAATTACAGGTATCCGATAATCGATATATCGCTTCGATATATCGAGAAGCTAAATATCGCGATATTTTTGCGATATATACAAATATTTCTTATTATTTTTATTTTTTTTCAAATTATATTTCAAACACCCCCCCCCCCCCTCCCCCCCCCCCGGGTGGCGCACGCTCAGTGGGCGGGGGGGGGGGGAGGGTACAATTTTCCGTACAAATCTCCGTATGATTTTCCGTATGGATCTGTACGGACACCCGTCTTTTACCAAATATATAGCGATAATTTATGTTGGTCCGGGTACGATATATCGAGGACCCTGACCGATCGATACTCGATATATCGAATATCAAAATTATCGCGATATGATTTCACCCGATACCCAACACTAGTTACTATTAGTGTTAGGGATCGGGTAAAATCATATAGCGATAAGCTCGATATTTGATGTATCGATTATCAATCGGTTAGAGGCCTCGATATATCGTATCGGGACCAACATAAATTATTGCGATATATTTGGTAAAAGGTGGGTGTCTGTACAGATTCCATCCACAAAAACTTACAAAAAATAGTACGGAAAGTCGTACGTAAAGTCGTGCGGAAAATCGTTCCCCCTCCCCCCCCCGAGCGCCCGCCCCAGGGGGAGGGGTGGGGGGGGCTTCGAGAATAAAAAATTGGGGGAAAAAAAGAAAAAAAATATATATGTATATATATATATATATATACATCGCAGAAATATCGCGATATTTAGCTTCCCGATATATCGAAGCGATATATCGATTATCGGGTACCTAAAATTCGGTACATATCGAATATCGTCAAGTGGTCCTCAATACCCAACACTAGTTACAGAAGTGGCAGTCAGTACGAAAACAAGATTTTTGACATGCTTCAATTGACACCATCATACCACAGTGGGTGTCCTGAAACTTAAAGTGATAAATTTTGTACGATTTATTTTTTTAGGGGTATCCGCCACTTGCACCGTGTATCGCTATTAGTGTTTACGTTTTTAACGCCACTTAGGGCACTTTCCATTGTAACCGAAACTTAGTCTTGTTACTTTGTTTTTTAGCAAAAAAAAACCGTACTACTTTTAGAGCGTTCCGATGTAACGCAAGGAAAACGTAACTTTAAATTGTGACGGACGTAGACACAGGGTGTAATTTGTGACGGTTGTAGACGACTACAAAACTTGCAATAATTGATGACGTTTACAAAATAGCGACGGTTGTAGGCGTCTACTGCAAAGTGGTTTTTTGTGACATTATAGATGCTTAGGTTTGAGATATTTTGACGTCACACTCACTTATGACAGCTTCGATGTCACTAATTCCAAAACTTTCCGCCATGGTTTTCCGACTTTGTTTTTTCGTTTTGTTCTTTCTCACTCTATTTACCATCAAAATACGCCCAAAGACAGTCAAAAGTAATCTTTTTCATACATCTTTCAATTGATACTATTCTTGCCGTTTCTCATTGCAAAAATCGTGAGATAGGCGCGGTAATGGGAGAGGGAGGGAGAAAGAGGCGCCTTCACGGACTTCGCTTTTTACGAAATGGCGTCCGTCGGTCAAGACCCCTCTCTTGAAAAGGAGTAATAAATAGTTCACTTATCTATTTTAGTTAGACTTTAGAGAGAGAAAAGGACTAGAGAAATTCATGGCTGCATCCTTGGACGGAAGGTGGCAGACTGGAATAGGTGACAATATATCAAAAAGGTGGACTGACCTGGATGTGATCATAGGTCCATAATAGTCAAAACATAGCCTGCCGCCCTATCCGTTAAGTCGTTGAAGAATCGATACACATATTGGGTTTGATAAGTATATAAATAGTTACGCGACGTCTAATTCATTTAACTGAACAAATTGGCAAAGAGGCGCATGTGAAACGAATCATACATGGTTGCAAATCTGAACCATGTAAATATTTTTAATCGGACGTCCGTCGTTGCAGCCGCCAACCCGGAATGAACTTTTGGCGGCTTTTGGAGATAACGTCACGTGGTGCCACGTGGCGCCACATTATTGGAAAACAAAGAAGATGGGAGGAGGACCCATAGCTCCTGATATGACAAGCGTCACCAGGAAGGCATGTCGTACAATGACCGTAAAAGAAGTACATCGGCCACTGTACCTTCTTGTGCTGCACAGTGTTCTTATTGGTCTAGGGTTTAGTAGTAGGTAGCTTTAAGTAGGCAGACCAGGACTTAGTGAAATTTAGCCACCTCTCTTTGAGAGGGCTTGTAACTATAAAGGTCATCTTTGACCAGCCATAACTTAATGCTCAGGGGAGCAAATCCAGTGATTCTTTTTGCGTTCCGCTCAAGGAAGTCGGGCCCTCACAGGGGTGATAATGGTCAAAATATTTGTGTGCCAGGGTGGCACATATTCAGTGGGAAAGAGGAAGGGGCATGCATTATCCTAGAGGTCTTATATACGCTGCATACTCTGTGGAATGGAGGCCAGAGTTTCACCCTCACGACCCCTATACAGAAAAAGGTGCACGGAAAATAGTGCGTACAGGTTGTAAACGGAAGTGGGTTTTTTTTGTTTGTACTCCGCGCAAAAAAACTTGTCAAAAACTTCCGACGCGTGCGACATCATCTGCCTATTCGCTCACATCATGGAACTTTATTTAAAATTAACTCGCGAGGTGATTTTATATAAAGTTTGAAGATGAGCTAGAAGGACGCGAAAGAGGGTCGAAACACGCTAGGCGACAAACTGTATCGCGCTAGACGACAAACTAGATTTACCTAGATTTTTTATGTTTTTGTGTCTCAAGATGGTTTTACGGATTTTATTTTGAGATAAACTGTTGTTGGGTTGTTTTATTTTTTCATTTACCCTTTTTTTTGTTTGAAGTGATGTTTTTATTGGTTTGCCGAGTTGAGTTGTCCTACTACAAAGAAGGTAAATCTGATTTTGTTATTTTTGTTATTTTTGTTGTAAGTGTCCTTACAATTATAAATTTTATTTTGTCATTTTGTTTTTTCATTCAAAAACGGTTCCTGATTTGGTGACACTCCTACTCATCTCTTCATTTATTCGTGAAAAACTCGAGACAAGTGACTAAAAGAAATAGAACACTTAAAATCATCCAACTGTTTGAAACTATTTCGAACTATAGAGAGTACAAAATTTTTAGGGAGTACAAAATTTCTTTCTTTCGTTGTATTCGTTATGAGAGACAGGTAATGGAGTGGAAATAAGTACGGATACTTGAATCGGCAAAATGTTGGATAAAAGTCTTTAACAAATCAAAGTTTAAAAGGTTGAACAAAACATAAAAATAACTTCGCAGGCCTTCCAAATCTCCCATCTAATGCACGTCCACAATCTTCGGTGTTGTGAACTTTAATATTTTAGGAGGTAATCATTAACGGTAGATTTCTTCTGTTTCTGGGTAGTCATTTTTTGTAGTTATTATTAGTTTTGGTGGTTACTTGTTAAGTTAATGTTGTCTTCTTTAATTGTTCTTTATGCCTTTGGCAATTTTTTCTCGGCTGTTTTAGTCTTCAAATGTGTTTTTATATTACGCCTTCTTACCCTTACGGTTTTTCCCTCGTACTTTTTCCCATTAATATTTCCTCTCTATTTGTACGGTCTCCTTTTATTCTCTAAAGTGTTTGTTTTTTTCCCGTCCTTACATAATGGCTTACAAATTCTTTAAATTGCTATGTTTCAAAGTTTTGGAATTGATCCAAGATTGTTTGTTAGTCAGGTGGGATATGATTTTCGTGGATATATTAGTGCTTCGCACTATCTCGGGTAAAAAATGGGTCATTTAAGGGTCATTTTGCAAATGCGATGCCCAGGGCCATTTATTTTAATACGCACGTAATAAACAGGCCATACTAAAAAAGAGAAAAAACTGAAGCTGCCCATGAAAATTTGAAAAACTTTTTTAAACGTAGAATGGAGGTAATCTATTTTTGCCCAATTCGGGAGATAATCCCGAAAGTGAACTGACACGCGTAAAAGTGCCAGAATTGTTTATTTCTCACGAACTTTTAACCTTCCCGTACTTTTTGTACCTTTTGTTTGTACCATACGGCGAATTTTATTGGTCCAAACTCCAAAGTATGCACGCAGTTGTCCGTTTCTACTTTTTCTCCAAGTGAAGTTAACACACGCCGTTAAGAATATCTCACTTTTGATTCCTTTCTCGGCCGTACCGTAAACCTACCGCTTAGTCTCTTTGACTTATTCAAGCGAATTGAATACACGCCGTTAGGAATATCTCGGTCTTGATTCCTTTTTCGACCGTACCGTACATCTAACGCTTAGTCTCTTTGACTTTTAGGGCGAATTAAATACACGCGCTTAATAATATCTCGTTTTTGATTCCTTTTATGGCCGTACCGTACAACTGACGCATAGTCTCTTTGACTTTTTCAGTCGAATTGAACACACGCAGTTAGGAATATCGCGCATTTGATTTCTTTTTGGACCGTACCGTACCGTACAACTGAAGCTGCTTTCCCACTTACTGAAAGTTTTAAAAAGACGGATTTCCGCGCACCAAACCCTAACGGAACTGAAAAACGGATCTGAGTGGACAAAGATCGCCACCAGCTTTTGGTCAAGAATTTTCCTGTCAGTGTGACGTGGCGAGCTCGCAGCCCATGGCGCCCACCATGGTCATCGCGACAATGCTGATATTGTGGTGCCACGTGGCACACGTCATGGGAGATTACATTGGAGTCATGCCGGAACCAGACAGTACGTTTTCCCCTCCCTTGACCTTCCTTATCTCTCTTCTGTTGTGCAGTCCATGTCTTCACACGTGCGAAACGTATCTTTAATTCGCTGCTCTGCCGCTTCTCTGTCCGTACTGCTGCTGCAGAGTCGGCTCTGGAGGCGGTGAAGGCGGCGATTGTGAACAAGGAGAACTTTCCCGAAATCACATGTGGTGGAGATTATTTC
>JBBHKE010003238.1:249108-324407 GCA_037447655.1 Zygnema cylindricum
TAGTTGCCTTTCGATTTGTTCTTGATTCGGTCGGCGGTTTTGCTTCGTTCAAAGAACTGTAAGATTGTCAAAAGACGAGTTAAGTACTTACACCATCACGACTGTCCTGTGATAACGCGTGAACGCCATGTAAAGCATGAATGGCTACCGATGATGTCAAGATAACTGTTGACAACAGTATTCGACACCATGTTCAAAAATTGAACTAAAGGATAAATGTCTGGTAAGACTTCATATAATAACAGTATTCAGTATTAAAACGAGCGTTGTTAAACCACCTGATTATAAGAGATGGTTGCGAGCCATGTTGACGTGTATGTTTTTCTAAATTGTATCCATTATGATCATGTCCAACGGACATCAAATAGGAAATCAAGTTAAAAACTTGTACCACAGCTTATGACAACAGTTGTCAATAGAACTGTAGTAGCCATCGGTAAGTACGAAATGTACCGCAAGTGCGCAATAGTGTCCTGTCAGCACTACCACATTCATGAATTGAGCAGAAAACTGTTAGAATGTCAAGAAACTTGCTTCGTTTTGGCGGCTGGCTTAGTTCTTGTTTAGCTTTCCGTTGATGAGGCTAGAGTTTATTTTGTCCTTTCACATAGTGTTTTTGGCGTACCTTCTCCCAATAGCTGAACATTTTTAAAAGAAGTGTGATGGTAGGCCTTCTGAATATGTGGAAGCAATAAAAAGGCCAAATGAAAGGGAAAAATGTGGCACAGTATGAAACATTTGAAAAACAAAAAAAAATTGAAAAGAAAATAACAAAGCAAATGGACCTTTTACTGCACAAGGCTGAAATATCATCCACGGTATCTCAGTGCACATAATCCTGCTACAGTCAGAAAAAAGAGAAAGATAATTTGTTCTTAGCATGTGACTCTCATGTTGAACCACCTGTCCCACTACTAGAATAGTTGTTGATTTCATCAAATCAATGCCCCAAACACACGGGAATCATCCTCAAGCTTAAGAATATCAACAAGGTTCCGAATATGTAAGACGCCTGGTCGGATAAATTGCCTACCCTCGCTTTTGAAACAAGAGAGAAATGCAGGATAAATTAAAAAGCACATGGTGTCCATCTGAGTTGAGTACAAAAGGGTGGCATGACCAACGCGAAAAACAACAATAAAAACAAAAAGAGCGCAAAATTTTAAAAAAGAAACAACAAAAAGAGATAAAGCCTAAACTCAAATGAAAAGCACTACAGTAGAGATGTTTGAGATATTGTTTACCCGCAGTTGTGTTCTTAGAATCATCCACTAAAGGGCAATGAAGATGATGGATACGTCGAGCTAAATAAGATTGCAAGTAAATTAAAACTAAGAGTGGTTGAAAGAAACAACCAAGAGCAATGGTGAAGGATTTGGCATGAAAAGAGATGAAAGAATGAGTAGCTATCACAATCTCACGGAAGAGCTCCCACAATAGACAAATGGAGAGAGGAGATAGAAGGCCCCCGAGAATTTTACCGCGGTATCTTAACCCTACCGGGGATGAAATCTTGGATCCGTAATCTGCTCGAAAGAATCCCGTAGGTCAGCGGTAATGTTTACTGGTCAGGGAATACCACGTTTTAGGAAAACCACTTTTAGGTTGGTCTATCGTGGAATCTTTAGCATACACATTTGTAAAGGTCGTTGGAGTGAGTTTAAAGATGAGGGCGAGAATGGGAGAATCTTGTGAAAACTTTAACAAATCGTCGAAAAAGTTGTTCTATGATATGTTTTTTTTATGCCTTATGGTGCCTTTGAACATTTGGGCTTAGTAAGACATACATGAACAACCATAAAGCCATCGAAGAAACCCTAAAAAATCATAAGGGGAGAGCCCTAAACATGCAAAGAAATTGAAAACCTTAAGAAAACTTGTTACAATGTCTTTTGACGTGGTCAAAATGTTTTTCACTATTTCATAATATTTTATTGTGATAAATGGAAAGAAACAAGACGAAACCGGAAAAAAACTAAAACGTTAAAAAGGTCCACACTAAAGGTGATACTGCATATGATTGTACGTTTTTTTTGCATATTGCAAACCATGGCCGGGTTACACACATTTTTCCACCAAAGGGAAAGAGAGAGGGCGGTAAAAAAAAAGGCGTTTGACTCTGTGATGAACCGTTGAATTTTTTTTTGAGGCAAGTTATCGAAAGGTAACCGTCTCGCCTTTCGATCTTGACGCCACCATAAAATATCGTAAAAATATGTGATGAAGAAATGAGTTTTGAGTGCCCGAAAAATGTTTAACGGTAATGACGATGGGCCAATGTACTGCTAGAAAAGGTACCAAAGGTACCGAAAAGGTACACTGCTCATCGTTATTAGCGTTAAAGATTTATTAGTGTTAATGCAAAATAAGAATTAATAATACTAATTTAGTGGAAAGAGGCGTGGCAAATTGTAGTCCATGTCCTTAAATAATGTTCCTAACTCTATTTTGCGATTTTTGGCTAGAAAAAGTCGCGACCGAATTAGTGTTTTTAACACTACTAACGATGAGCGGTGTAGTGTTGTATATGCGGAAAAACTTATCGGGATACAACCGATACCGATAGTATCGGATATCGAACGGTGAGGTGTCCCGATATATAGCTCCGAGACCAACAAATCCCTTATTGGCAATAAGTGGAAAAAAATATAGTACGCTATGTAATGAAACATTATAATATGCTATATTGTATTTTCACTATATATATCGTGACATGCCACGTATGGCAATTTGTTCCGTACTCTGTATGACATAAGAACAAAAGTTTAGTAAAACTGAGTAAATTGTACAATTATACTGAATGAATCGTACAATTATCGACTCGATAGTCATCGAACCGGTGATATCGCGATGAAAAACCGACAATAACACTGGTAACACCGGTACCGATATATCGTGCCAATATATCAATTATTGGTAGGCCAGAAAAAGGGCATATCGTTTATTGGCAAATGGCTGCCGATACAAAACACTACAAAATGGCCAAAAGTACCAAAAGCTAGAAAGATGTTGCAACCTTTTCTTTTTTTTCCACACAACTTAAATGTGGAACGGGTTCTTAAACATTAACAATAGTAACAAAACCGTAGCTTAGGGTAACCTTCCATCAGGCGAAAAGTGGGGTTGTTTACTGGAAAAAGTACCCTTCCGTACTAGGCCGTACTGTTTTTTTTTTTTTTTTTCAAAAGATGTTTACTAAAAATTCGTTGAGATTCTCCAGACTTCTTGGAGAAAAGCACCACCGTCCGATTTTCAATTTTCGACGCAAACGCTTCATGTTTCCAGTACGTAGCTAGTCTCCTCCTACTGTCCTCGGGAGGAGAGTTTGTGATTACTGGACGCGTGTTTTGGTCCACTTGTAATGTCAGAGTCGACCCACGACAGACGTGAAGCAATAAGCTTACATGTGGCAAATGGAGTGTACCGTGTGACATCAAAGCCAGCCTGTTCGACGACAAAAAATTCCTGGTTGTATAGCCAGCCTGTTCGACGACAAAAAAAACTTGGTTGTAAGACATCCTGTGACGTCTCCATCATAAATGTGCGATATAGCGATTCACGTTCAAATGGTACATTCTTGGACATTTGTACAAACTTAAATTTTGCAACGGTTTTCGTGGCCGTTGATACCACAACAACCCTAAGAACGTTCAGATTGTACATTAGCGTGACGCTACTAGATATTTTAATCGGCGTCTGCCCGTACACATACGCAGCTGCTATTTTGTCCTTTTGGAAATGATGATTATTCCTGGGCGGCTCAACAGGTCCTACGTGGTACCAATCGCAATCTAACACCTCACTCACTGGCACGACATGATGGAAGGGTGTTACAAATTTTACTCCCAGTAAACGTGTTCGTACGATTACTGGGAACGCCTGATGGAAGGTTACCCTTAGGTGAATGAATACTATCTTAAAGTAAAACACAACTAAGTTGGGACAAAAATCAAAATTACGTATATACTAAAAAAAACTTTAAAGGCAGTAACAACACCTCTTGTCGAGTTCCACGTCGACGATAATGAACGCTAAATAGGACTTCTTTTTCACATTAGCGTCACGTCAGGGATAATAACACCAAATATGACTTCCTTCTCCACAATCACGTCACGTCCAGGAATGTAAACCCTAAATACTACTTCCTTCCCTACAGTCACGTCACAACGAAAATAAACATTAAATGGGACTTTTCTTTTTCACAGTAGTGTCACATCAACGATAATAACACCAATTATTAGTGTTGTGTATCGAAGGCTCCTTGACGATATTTGATATGTACCTAATTTTGGCTACCCGATAATCGATATATCGCCATGATATAACGAGAAGCCTAATATCACGATATCAAGTCGATTTATCAACCGATAATTTGATATATTTCTACCGCGATATATCGAAGTTGCACTAGGTCAAACACTTTTCAAAAGCCCCCCACCCCCCCCCCACCCCCGTGGCGCGCCCTCAAACGGGGAGGGGGGGATTTACCGAATGATTTTCCATACTATTCATCGTACTATTTGCCGTACGATTTTCCTTACCATGACCGTACGGACCCCGACTTCCTACCAAATATATCGCGATAACTTTTGATGGTCCCGGAGCGATTTACCGAGCCGTCTGATCGTCCGATATTCGATATATCGAATATCGAATTTATCGCGATAAATTTTGACCCGATACACAACACTACCAAATATGACTTCCTTCCACACAATCACGTTCATAACAACAAACACCAAGATTGAACTCCTTCCTCGCAGTCACGTCATGTTGAAGGTAGTAAACACTAAATGTGACTTCCTCCTCGGGATTCACCTTATGTCGAGGTTTGAAAACTCTAAATACGACTTCCTACCCAACAATAACGTCACGTCGACGAGAGTAACACTAGACTTCCTTCACTGTCATGTCACATCGACGATAATAAACACTAAAAAGGACTTTCCTTTCCGGCTGCCACGTCACATCGATGAAAATAAACGCTTATTATAACTTCCTTGCCATAACTATCGCTTATGATCCGTCGAGACTTCCAAAGCACTAGTAGAACTTTCCTTAAAATACAAAAAAATGGGATATCATAAAAAAAGGGATGCAGGTTGTTTGCTCGATAAAATTTACAAAAAGAAAATACAATTGGACAAAATTGTAAAGGCAAGTTTAATATTTTCCTATTTTTAGGGCTTCTTTTTGGTAATGCCTCTTGTTCATGATGCCTCCTACCTCCCGTGTGTGATGCCTCCTATTTGACATGGAACCTCTTCATTGGCATTGCTAGTGTGAGGTCATGAGTGGGCATGTGTGGTCAACAAAGGGCACGAGTGGTAATGATTGGGCATGCATGGTCATGACTGGGGAGGGGAGGGGAGAGATGGGGGAGAGAGGGGGATAGAGAGGTGAATAGGGAGAGGGAGGGAGGGAGAGGAAATAAGAGGGATGGGGAGAGAGGGGGAGGGGGAAAAATAGGGTGGGAGAGGAATAATTTTTTTCTTCTTTTTCGTTTTCTTTTTCTTCTTCTTCTTTATTTTATCCTTATTTTTTTTCATCCTTTGCCTCTCATCCCTCTACATCATCCATCTTCTCCGGCCGCAGGCTCTTTCCTTGAGGTTTTTTAAGGTTTTTTGTCAGTTTCCAAGTTTTGAGAAAGGTTTCATTCCACGTCGTTCTTCAATTTGCGTCCAAGTTCAATGTAACGATTCGCGATTAAATTTCAATTAGAAGCCAACATGTGCTCTCGCAGTGGAGTTCACCTAAAGTGAGAAAGTGAATGTGTGCAACACTTTTATTTACATGTGGTTGACGCAGTTTTGTTACCGTAAACCTCCGTTGGCCGTGTGAATTGTTTATTTTGTTATGATGGTCGACGTTCACAAGCGCAACAAAATTTTAACCGGTTGTTACAATATTTTGAAAGTCAAAACAGTTCAACTGATTGACCGTCAAATTTTTACTCACCGGTACTGTACTTTACTTGTACGAGCGTGTGCTTAAAACGTACAATCTTTGACAAGGTGACGTAAGTGACTGTGCGCAACCAAAATAGTCACTACCATGATCAATTCCCAACAATTATTAACACTCAGGGTAATGTTCCATCAGCCGAAAAGTGAGGTAGTTTACTGAAATCCGCGACTATCCGTACCAAACTGTACCGCTTATTTTGTTTTTATACGAAAAACAACATTAAAAAGAATCTTGCCAATACTCTTCGAAGGTCTAGGAGGTAATACTGACCGTCGGATGTTCATCCGCGAGGCGTTCACTTCATTTTTATCTGTAACTGTCAACCTACCAGTAGAAGAAAACTAATCGTGACACGCTGGACGATTAAGCTACGTGTCATGATGTAAAACCAACGAAAATTGACGAAATTTTCATATGACACGCACTTTCGAAAATACAACCGAAAATAAAAATGTAATTTCTTAACTCTCCTTCGTCACTCTATATTCGGTACCTTTTGTTTGTAACACGTTTTCTGTCAAAATACTTTCGTTATGTTCGAAACAAGAACCCTAAAAAATGAGCTGGCGTGGAAGATCGACGTCTGCAAAAAGTATAACAACCTTCTCCTGTACGCATGTACATGGTATGCAAGTGAAGATTTGAAGTAAAACTTGTCGGTGCTAAAAATCTTAAGGATATTCAATATCAGAACGTAGCTTGCGTAGTGCCAATCAATTTAGAACACGTGGTTTACAGACTCATAGTGATGGAACATCGACTCAGGGTGGCCTTCCATTAGCGAAAAAGTGGGGTTTTTTACTGAGGGTCGTACTGTTTCGTACAAGTCCGTACCATTTTTTTTTCAAGGAAAACATCATTACAGAAAAATGTCCAACGTTGTAGGCGTAAATTCAGAACATCGGATGCTACTACACTTTTTATCCGAGACGCCACGTCACTAGCCCTATAGTTTGTTAATACCGTGCACAAGAAGGACACTTCTCAAAGACTGGACGTGTATAATTGGGCCGCGTGGAAAAGGGAAAAAAAATCCACGATGAACGCGCGCGTATGTGGGTACACGTCGCAAGGGCCATGTGCCTTACACTAGGGTGGTTGCGAATCCGCCCAAATTATCCCGTCACGCTCCCACCATCAAAGTTTGCTGCTGCCTTTTTGTCGTTCCATTTTGAAATTTTGGGCAGTACATTATAATGCCCTCTGTACGAGTCATTAATTAACTCCGATGGTGTAGATGTTAACTCCGCTGGTACAAATATTACCTCCGCTCGCACAAATATTGCGTTCATATTTTACATTCAAAGATTTTTTTCAAATGTTAAGCATGGAATATTAACCTACGTGTTACCAACCTGAATGAGCCACGCAAATAAAAAGTGGTTTGCTAACGCGACCTAATGGAAGGCACGCCCTTCAATAAACTTTTCCGCACAATTACTTGAACACCTAATGGAAGGCCACCCTCAATCAACCTGGTCTGTAGAGTTGGCCATACGATTACAGAAACGTCTGATGGAACTTCACCGTAATAGCGATACACGGTGTATTGGAGCGTGCACGTTGCACGTGTTCAAAACCCGGGAGCGACGTACCGTTGCTACGAAGTAGTAAAGCACACAAAACGTGACTACCACCGTGAATCGTAATTAGCGTTAATGTTTTTTTGTCTCTTAAAAAATATTTTTTCCGTACACACTTGTCGAATTGTAGATCTGACGGTTGCGATTGAAAAGTAATATTTTCAGCTTACGAATGGCGGTCTTAAATTGAAAATTGGACAAAGGTGTACAAAGAAAATATGTTTTTAGTGGCGAAAAAGTTTTTAACACTAATTACGATTCACTGTGGTACACTGTGAATCGTTATTAGCGTATTAAACGCTAATTTGGGTACCTTTTTTTTTTCCAAATTCTCAAATAGAATTATCTATACTATTTAAAAAAACCCTAATTCCTAATTTGAGTAGACGATTTCTTTGAAAATTTCCAAATTCCTAATTAGCGTTAATAACCGTAATTATTCTTATACGCTAAAAAAACTTCTACTCTAATAACGATTCAAGGTGTATTGTATGACTCCGGCATCTGTCAAATTGCTTTGACAAAATCACGTTTTGCTATTAAGCACGCCTACGACACTGGAACGTATGGCAGCCACGTCACGTCAAGGAGTGTAAACACTAAATGTGACTTCCTCCCCGACAATCATGTTACGTCGATGACAATAACACTAGACTTCCGTCACTGTCACGTCACGTCGATGAAAATAAGCACTTCCTAGTACTGTTGGGAATCGAGGAC
Organism: Zygnema cylindricum; assembly: GCA_037447655.1. Taxonomy (NCBI): domain Eukaryota; kingdom Viridiplantae; phylum Streptophyta; class Zygnematophyceae; order Zygnematales; family Zygnemataceae; genus Zygnema; species Zygnema cylindricum. The sequence continues at coordinate 257,379 of JBBHKE010003238.1, forward strand.
CATTTGCCGATATTCGATATATATCGAATTTCAGGTACCCGATAATCGATATATCGCTTCGATATATGAAGAATAAAAGTATCGCGATACATCGCCGATATATCGTATCGCCAATATATCGAAGCATAAAAATAAAATAAAAAAATCACAGGTCACTAAAGTAACGTGCTTTTGGACAAAGTGACCGTAAAATCTTTGCCGAAAAGAAATACGGTTTTTCCTTGAAAGAGCAGAGTGAAGGAGATCTTTGAGGTACATTGACGCCGTACACTTGTGAAGTACACGTACATAATACGCAAGTATGGATTTCCATATAAAAATGGTCGATTTTCAAATTTTTGACGATTTTAGAGATTTGATCGTCAACTTACAAGGAACCACTCAAATTTAAACACATATGTAAAAACTTGTTTGAAGACGTTACGCGATGTAACCGAGGCCTCTGTAATACAAAAAGTTGTTGTCCGTACTATTACAGAGACCACCTGATGTAACCATAACCCAAATAAGCAATTATATTAATTACAGAATGTAACTGGATCTCCTACCTCTCAGAAAATCCCATTACTACAAACAATCCCAACCACACATTCCACACATTGGAAAATACACATCCACATTGGACAACACTCACATAAAGATAAACTTTAAATTGGAAGAAGATTCTGTCCACATAACATTAGCTTTGTCTCTTGCACTCGTGGCTCAACCCTTCTTATTAAAGTGTTTTCCACTACTCTCCACTCTTAATAATTCTTTCTATTAACTACTAAAACACTATTTAGTTAGTAAGATATTTCAATGCAAAAATGCCTTTTCTTAAATTTGGTATTAATCGCTCAAGACCAAAATCAGTCGGAATTTCCACAAACTTTTCCCAAAGGAAAATATGTCTACTCTCCTCTTACACCTCACTATTTATCCATCATCGCCTTGGACTAGCCAGGCTAGAGTCAAAGCTCCGTTTGAACAGGCTTTTACCTGGGCCAATCATTTATCAGCAAGGACTCGGACTGACCAATGCAAAAGCGTGCGAAATCTCCCATTAACTACGTAGCATTTACTAACCAATCAAACACTACATTTTACTAAGTAGCATTTACGTGCAAAATTGCACGCAATTCGAAACGCGACTTCACACGTTCGTGCGACGCGAATTTAACTTGCTAAAGTACCTACGAAACTTACAAATTTGAATTATGACGTTTCGTACTAAAAATCGTACGAAACGAACCATAATAGGTATCAAACAGGGTTGTTCAAAACGTATTTTACGCACGTTTCGAACGAGCGTACAATACGTAGAAACTGGAGAGGTCAATTTGAAAAAAACGTTAATGATTTTTTTCCGTACAAATTCGTACATTTTTTAAAAATTGAATTGAACATGTACCGTAGTTTGTACGCTTTCCCTTAAATGAGCGGTGAAAAACAGTATTTAAATAAATCATTATCACACTTTAAATTTTCATCTAAACATTTACACCAACTGGTTAAGGACGGTCTACTGATGTGTGCAGTATGACGTACACAGGCATACACAGGCGCAGGTTCAATTCCTTCGAAATGCTTGTTTTATAATAAAATTGCCTGTCCTTCACAGACAGGCAGCCATGGCCTTGTTTCTCTACCTTTGCGAGAGCATATAACTTCAAAAAAACAAAGTTTAGGCCATATGCATATTCCATTTTTTATCATTCGTGGCGTCGCTAATGGTGTCTTCGTGATTTTTCACGTTCAGCTGTTCAAGTAATAATGGCAGCTTCTTTTCGAAATTTGAAGAAGACGCCCGTACAAAATTTGAACTCACGGCGCTCAAATAGTATGACGCCGCAACGTCTCTTTTTGGAAATATTTGTAGACGTCACATTATTTTCCCGTACAATCCATGTACATTCTGTTCGGTTTACTAACAGAAAGTATGGATACGTGCATCGATTTTTGTTTATAAACTACCGTACAGTTTCTGTAAAAAATCTAACAGATACAGTATTTTTTTTATTAGTGTCCGTAATACTTCAGTTTTAGTTTACAGTAGACGTTTTTTTGCGTATTTTTCAAAAGTCACGTACAATACGTAGAAACTGGAAAAAATGGAAAAAATCCAGGTATTGAACAACTAGGGTACCAAACCACTATTAGTACTTTATATTGACGTACGCTTTAAATTCCGCGACTACTTTGACCCTTAACCCGTTTCAATGTTACCCACCTATTATTTTGACCCTAGCTGTCACCTAAATACACCCATCGCTATATCTTTTGAAATAGGACTCTAAATCGCGCGATTCTTTCGCGGACGTCCACCAAATTTAGTACTCTATATTCATAACACCTAAATACCCCTTTACAAACAAGTTAAATCTGCTGTTACTGTTACAGGTAATTCTGACCGTCGAAAGTTCATCCGCGAGGCATTCGTTTCATTTTTCTTTGTAACTGTCAACCCACCTCGAGGAGGTGGGCCAGCAAACACAGAATACAAAAAACCGTGACACGCTGGACGATTAAGCTACGTGTCATGATGTAAAACCAATGAAAATTGACGAAATTTGCGCATAACGCGCGCTTTCAAAAATATAAGCGAATAACTTTTAAAATATAACTCCAAATAGCGTGATTCTTTTGCGGGCGTCTACCAAATTTAGTACTCTATAATCATAACACCTAAATACCCCTTTATAAACAAGTTCGATCCGCTATTGCTGTTACACATTCGAAAACAGAAACCCTAAAAAATGAGCTGGCGTACAGACTTGCGTCTGCAAAAAGTATAAAAGTTATGTCGTATGATTAATTCGTACGCAGGTACATGGTACGCAAGTGAAGATTTGAAGGTAAGTTTGTCGGTGCTAAAAATTTGAAAGATATTCATTATTGAATCGTAGTTTGCGTGGCGCCAGTCAATTTAAAACACGTGGTTTACAGACTTTATGTGATGGAACATCGACTCAATCGACCCGGTAACTTCACGCTTAGACGACCAAAATTCAATTTTGCAGCTAAGTTAATATCCAACGTGCTCTCACCGTTGAGCTCACGTAACGACAAAAAGTGACTGTCTGCAACACTTTTATTTACCTGTGGTTGCCGCAATTTTGTTGCCGTAAACGTTCACCAGCCGTGTGAATTGCTAATTTTATTATGACGGTCGACTTTCGCAAGCGCGGCAAAAGTTTAAGCGGTTGAAACAATATTTTGAAAGTCAAAGCTGTCCAACCAATTGACTGTCAAATTTAGACTCAACGGTGCTTTACTTGTACCAATGTGTACTTCAAAAGTACAATTTATGACAGAATGACGTAAGTGATTGTGCGCATCCAAAATAGTCACTGCCATCATACATTCCATAGATGTCTCATGCGCATAAAACGCACGCATGAAACTCCAAAAAAATAGCGATTATGCGCATGAAACAAAGTTCAATTTTTTTTAAAATGCGTTGACCGACTTTGACTCCATACTAAAAATAAAAATTTAAAAATAGTAAAACATTTAATCGATAACGAAAAATACGATGACAACTTAATCAAAATTTCAAAAGTTCTAAACGAAATTCCACGACGACACTGTCTCTTCGCTGGACGCTGAACCGGCAACCAGCGATCAGAGTGTCACGTCGCCAGCAACCAGACTGTGTCACGTCGCCAACAACCAGACTGCCTCGCTGCTGGACTCGTCGCCAGCGCCGAGGTAGCGCCGGCGACCTGTCAGCGCCGGCGTCTTCCCGGCGCCGTGTCGGCGCCAAGTCAGCCCCAACGCCCTCCCTGCGCCATGCCAACGCTATTTCAACATGTCAACATTCACAAATTTACAATTGAAGCAAAAAATAACCATTTTTGAATGTCAAAATTGAATTGTGACAAAATCACAATTGAAAAAACGTATCCATTTCTGTATGTCAACATTTAATAATGATAAATTCAGAATTGAAGCAAAAAATAACCATTTTTGTATTTCAAATTGAATAATGACAAAATCATAATTGAAAAAAAAATCCATCATATCCCTTTGGAGCCTTAACATGCTCCCACTCTGCTCCTCGAGGCCTAGACATGGCTGCCTGTGAAGAGGTTCGTGGAAGCTTCAAGTGTGGCTTCAATCGAGCCTTCAATGGCGGATTCAATGGCGGCTTCGTTGTAATGATGAACCGTACAAATTTCTTTCAAACTTCGCGCGCGGAAATGAAACGTCACTTTTTAGAAATTTCCGTACGCTGTATCCGTACCGGACAAATTTATTTCAAACTTCGTGCGCGGAAATGAAACGTCTCTTTTTAGAAATTCCCGTACATAATATCCGTACGTTTTATTCGTATGAAAAGTATACGCATTTAACGAAAGATTCAAAATCTAAAAAAAATAACGAAATTTCGTAAAAATGTCAAAATCCGTACGAATGAGACATCTATGATAAATTCCCAAAAAAAACCACGCGTTGAAAGTAAAGTTACATTACGACGGATCTGTCAATATAAAAAAGTTAGTGTTGTGTATCGGCAGGGTTTTGCCGATAATCGATATGTACCTTTTTTTGGCTTGCCGATTATCGATATATTGGCACGATATATAGAAACCGCTGTTATCGCCGATAAACTACCGATAACATCGGTTTTTTATCGCAATAACAACGGTACCGATAATTATCAGCGATGATTGTACGGTTCATGCCGTACAATTGTACGGTTTTTTTACTGATATTATGGTTTTTCCTGGTAATGAGCCGCCGTTATCCCGTTACACAGAGTACGGAATAGGTTTTTACACGTGGTATGCCACGTTATATACAGTGAAAAATATAATACAGTATATAATAATGTACTATTATATAGCGTACTCTATTTTTTTCAGTTATCGCCGATATGAAATTTGTTGGTCTCGGAGCAATGTATTGGAACCCCTGACTGTTCGATAACCGATAACTATCGGTAACGGTGTTATCACGATATATTTTTTGGCGATAAACAACACTAAGAAAACTACATAGTTACAGTATCTTCCGTTCACAATAACTTTTTGGAACGATTTTGCGTGCGTCACATTGGACACCTCAGGTACCTCGTAAATTTGTTTGTCAAGTACTATATTGAAAAAAGTAGTAATATATATATATATATATATATATATATATATATGCAATATGTAGACAGTACATATATACATAATACATATACAGTACAAAATAAATAATGCCTTCACATGAAATTCAGCTGTCAGTGTTGGAATTGAGATTCCTCAGGGACAAAGTTCACATTGTCTGCGGCAGACTGCTCTAAGGTGCTGTAGCGCTGAAAAGTTGTACACGTAAGTTGAAAGAGGCATATATACAAGTAGAAGAGGATGTGAGAACACTGAACACAAATACTTCCTGGAGCCAAAATTCAAGAACCGTTGTACAAAATTTAACAACTGTCTACCTTAACATTTGTAGGTACCTAAGTTATCTTATTGGTATTAAGCTTTAAAAGCCCTGTATGCTGAGAGCTGGTCAGCTGCTAGTTCCCGGTGACAGTTGCGTTCTTCAAGTCAAAAACCTGGGTGCTCCACAGCAAGGAACCATAAGCTTAAAGCAGAAGAATGGGAGTACATGAACGGAATAAGAAGGAAAAATGAAGGTGAAAATGTCACACGAGATTATTGACAACAAAACTGAATTCATCGCAAAAACAGAAACAGAGATACAACATGTGTATAGGAAAGTACTTATCTTTACCATAGAATGCTTGCCTCAACAGTTCAAATAGATTCCTAAACCCAAATCAAGCTGCAGTATAATCACCACAACAAATTCGGGTTCTTAAAAAAACGTTTTTCCACTAGAGCTCAATGTCTGTACTAAAAAACAATGCACGCTCTAAAAAGCAATGTGTGTACTAAAAACCAGACAGCATCCTTAATTGTACACCATAACTAGGCAAAAACTTCACAACTTAGCATAGTTCTGGCTTTCAGTGCGATCCCATAAAGCTACTTAGGAACAGAAAAATACATGAAAAATAAAGGCACTCTCATCCTCTCCTATCAGCCGGAGGTTATTCCTTTCAAGACTCTTGTTCCTAAAACGAAGGAACAACAATCTTTTAACTTTTAGGGTTTAACTTTTACCCACTAATAGAGAATGCCAATACCAAGGAAAACGAAAAAAACAAATCTTCCATCGGCTATTTTGTCCACTGTTATGTAAAATGAAAGTCTCGTGACGGGGTCGATTTTTTATAGGCTACCGGCTCTACAATTATTATACTTGTAACCTCAGGGAGGTTAGCCTCAAGAGGTTCCTTATGTCGATATATATTGTCATTATCATAAAGGACAGTTTTAAAGTGTTTTTCAAACGCTTCTAATTCTTTTGTGTAGACCGCCCTCCACTCCTCATCACCTAATGTTCCCAAAAGAAACCCAGATTGTTAACAGAACAAGAAACGTATTATCACCTCTCAAAAACAGATATCTCTACTATACATATGCTCTACATCCTGTATAGTTAACAAGATACAAACCAAAATTGTTTAACCATGTACAGGCTCCACTTTCGGAACATCATGGAGATCGATAATTCACGCATTATTATTACCCTTCCCTCAAACCAAATCATTTACAACTAAACAGACAGAGGAGAAATACCCAAAACAAAAAGACTCTCAGCCTCCAGTTTCCTCATGAGGACTACAATTTGTCAAACAGAATTGTTTCTTATGTTGAGAAGTTACCTGGAGGTTTCTCCGGCAGTTGTGCCTTCGCAATTCGCAAAAACATAACTGCCTTTCCCATTCCATTGTCGTCACTTTTTGCCACGTTTTCTGCGAGCAATCGCCTCATTTTGAGTTCATGGAGAGTTTTGCTCACTTTCAAATATCTCTGTTGACAAAGACCCCACACACTCCCTGAGATCATCAAGATGATGGTGATGAGCATAAAAGTTTCAGGCCTGAGAAGAGAGTGAATTGCATATCTTTTCCTTTAGTGTCTGCTAAGAATTGGAATCTTACCGACCAGATCAAATCATATCGTAGAACTTATCCATGTGCGATTGCAAAGCAAAATTTGCAAAATTTAAGCATAAACAAAATTAGTGCATGAGAGATTCAAGTTACGAGAAACCACAATATGCTGTAGTACATCGCCATATATGCATTTCCATAAATAATCTTTTCCTGTATGGATACCAAAATTTTTGGGATTTTGACCTAACGCATATAATAGACCGTAATTAGCACGAACAGACTAATAGCGCATGAAAATAGGTCCAATGTCATATTCATCAACACAAAATAAGAGCTTGCATAAACAAATTTCCTTCACTTCTTTACAATTCTACAAAACATTAAATAAGTCTAAGTATCAAGGCAACGAGATTTACAGTAAACAATGATACTTCCAATGAACAGTGTCACAACTACTGTGCATCCGAGTTCTTTTTTTATCCCTTCAAAATTTCATACAATATTGTATATCAAGGTACCAACAACATAGTGACACTAAAATGTTCAACAAGTCCGCAATATTTTCTGCATACGCCCGCTTTGCCATCCATATTGAACATCACCTAATTCATTCCCTAGACCTATGAGCAGAAATGTATTTTAGTAAAGCTCTTAATACTACATATGCAGGAGGAGAGAGAGAAAGGAAGGAAAAGTAAATTCATATCCTCCAGAATTTCTATCCAAATGAACAAAAGAAGCTGATGTGAATGCGCTCATCCATCACTCGATGCTTACCAGAAATTTCTCAGACAGCTCCCTCCATTCTGACTTATAATCCTCTATAAGAACCAAAGCTTTCTCGTAGAGCTCCGCGCAACCCTTGTGGAGATCTGCAAGGCGACCCAGGGACATTCTACTCTTTTCTGCTGTCTGAACGGTGATAGCCTGGCAAAAACACAAGAGTTAGTCTAAAATAAATGTCAAAAAATCTTTGAAGCAAAATACAAGAATTGCCATAAATGAAGCGTGAAACAAAATGAAGGAAGAGTCATAAAAAAACGTCGAAAACCATTGAGAAAAAAACAAGAATTGTATGTTTTAATATAGGGCAGACAATTCATCCCCCCGTCCCTATGTTTTCAAAATCAAATCAATCGCCAAGCAGTGTGAAGAAACAATATCATCATTACTGGATTCGTGCTTTTCTCACCTCAAACTTTCTCACTTCCTAACATTTGGTAAGTTTAGCAAAATTGAAGATCTTGCCTAAAAACTTAACCTTCCAAAGAACAAAAAGAAATATCCTAACCTGGGCTTCGCCAAGACATATGTGTTTCCATGCAAGAGCCATGGAAGGCGAAACTTCCACAGGGCGATCATTTACATTAGTGAGTACATTTATAAGCTCCCCTAAAACTTGTGAAGAAAGGTAATCATATATTCCCGCAGCTTCTCGCAACCGACGGATGGCTTCCTTTGGAACTGTCCATAATAAACAAATTTGTTTGAGAATCTCAACACTTGAAGAGACGTCCAGAAAAGTAAAATGACAAAAAGAATTTAAAAAATGCCTACAGGAGATCAACAACTAGATGCTCGCTATATGCTTTCGGAGGCACTCTGTATTGATTCACTTCTTTCATTCTGACTGTCCTTGTCTCATTTTATTAATACTAGCTTTTTTCAAATATAGTCTATATCAGAGCTATACCAGGGCATATTCAACAACTTCAGTCCAATCAAATACTAAACAACAAGCTCTGACTGGATTCTTCAAAAAGGTGCCTTATGGAAGAAAAATCATGAGAGTGCGGAAACAGACAGTTTTTCTTTCTCTCCTAAAATATGCCCAGGAACCAACAATTTCAGCCTACTCTCTCTCTCTCTCACTCTCTCTCTCCCTCTCTCTCTATATCTCTCTCTCTCTGCCTCCCTTCACACACCTTCTACACATTCCCAGTCCTCATCCCATTTGGAGCCCTTCCCCACCTTTATCAACTTCCTCCATTGCACGTTCTCGCAGGAGAGTTGCATACAGGGTGAGGATCATCGCATACTCATATCGAAGGTCATCGCAATCATAAAAACGAGGGCCTCCCCACTCTGAGCCATGACTGGCTCCCCAGCTAAGCGGAGAGGTCCACCGCACTTTCAGAGTTTTTCTCCACCACGACATTTTTTCGCTCAGTTGAATGGGTAAAGCAAATGCAAGGAGGTTTTCAAAATGAGGGAGGTACTTTTCCATGTTCCGAAGGTCCTGGAATTAACACAACTCCAAATTAAGAGATTCCTTTTCAAAACCAGAAAATGATACTACTTCAGTAGAGTTTCATCTGTATCGTTAAAGAATGTTTGGTTCACACCGCTTCTGCATGTACCATAGACAACCAAACCTGTTGCAAATCCTGACATGCATTTTCATCTTCTAGTCATTCCGATTCTAGACTTTTTTGTACTAAAAAGGCTTCTTCTAACTAAAAGCTCCTGTTCCTGGCGAAATTTGATGCCCTTCATTCGCACCACAAAAGCGCTCCTTCCATCATGCCTCACACAGATCGAATGTTAAAAACAGATAATTGGCCAATTTTACTGTCTCAAATAACTTCCAGACGTGACAATTTAGCACTTATTCCAGTGCTTCTTAGTGCAACTTAGGAAGTTAAATTACAAAAATTTCAAGACATCTAACCGTTATTTCCAAGGGTACATTTGCCTTCTTCACCCTCATTGTCAGCCGTAGCATCTCACAAAACTCTCAGAAAACTACTGTCGTTTTGACTGTTCGATCATACTCCAGCAACGTCGTTTGGACCACTCGTACTTCCAAGAAAACCCCTAAAACTCCCTTATCAAAAAACATGCAGTCATCTGCCATAAGAACACTTGCCATATTATGGGCATTTTTGCTAGATACCTGCAGAGAACGCTCTGTGATGCCCCCATGAAGCTCACGGGCAACGGCCTCCGATGGACGTTTGCCAGCCTGTGCATCTGCCACATGGCGACGCATCACGGTGAGATCTCGCAGAAGCTCCAGACTGTTGGCATCGAGTGCATGACGCCAGTTTTGAAACGCAACCTGAAGCCAATGGCCAGCCAGAAAGCTTAAACCTGTCAAACTCACGTCAAGTGATTATACCAGTGTTGGGAAAAGCGGCTTTGCAGGAAATCAAAGGCTCTTGTCTTGTCTGCACAAACAGGGAATACTGTCATAGACAATCATTGATTGCGAAAGAGAACGGGAAGCGGAAAGTAAACGGTTTGATTGGAGGTTGGCAATTTACGTTTTCTGTACGCAGTTTCGAAGGTTCATGATATTTCAGCAACATAGTCGATTAAAATGTCGCCTAGATGTCGATCACTTCAACAGCAGGTCCTTGGTAGCGTTCAGTACTTAATAGAACCTTTGAACAAAAAAAGTTGACTGTTTGGTCTATAGATAAAATGGCCTAACTTCAGTCTTCAAAAGACAACTATTGTCTATTCAACTAACGGCTTCAGGATTGATATTATTGGCTGAATATCCTTGAATTTTGTCATTCTCCTCGTGTATTCACTTTGCTTGGGTTGAAGCTATTATTTTCCTGCCTAATCTCAGCATCTCTTCGTGCAATGGCTGCTCTAATACTCTCCTGAACCCAAAGACCACAGCAGAAAGGACGGGTTAGATTCATAAATCCTAACAAGTTAGCAATCATGGCTACATTAAATTCCTCCCACTCAATAGACTCTTCAATATAGCTGTTCAACAGACTTCGTCTTATGATTCTGGTGTAGTGATCAACAGTTTTCACTTCACCTAATATCCACTTGTCTTTATAAAAAGTAATTTTAAAACAGGCCAGCATTTCAGTGACTTACTTAAGTTAGTTAACATGATAAAAACAACAACATTCCAAATCTAATCAAATGGTGCTAGATTGAGCAGTTCCCATTAACTTGCTGATCTGTTTACTGTAGGCACCTCCACCATTTTAATGTAATGTAATTTTTGACTTCCTCGTTTAGGCCGATCACATCTCACAAATGACATGCCCATGAACTTTCAATTAGTCAGTGTGCGTATAAAAAAATAAAATTTCTCTATTTTGAACTGAACCTTCGAAAACAAAAGTGGCGAGAATTGAAAGTTTATGTTTCTTACAATATACTACTCTATCCCAAATTAACAACAATGAAGGGAGAAAACCAAAAAAGAATGAACTTGGCTACAAAGCTGTTTGTGGTTCAAGCATAGTTCTTAACCAAGCGGTCGTAAAAACAACCATAAACGTGATATCCATTAACTCATCATAGCTTCCCAGCTATTAGAGGACATAAATATTTTTCACAAGGAGTTTCCGAGTCTAATAAACAGCCCTTATAGTACAGTTCTAGCAAAAAAGACAAAAGAGCTTTCCCACCTTATGTCGCTCCTCCAACTGATGCACGACATAGAATCCAATGGCTCCACCAGCTAATGTGCCAAAAATGATTGCAAAATGACCCGGTGCTGATGACATAGCGCCTGGCAGCAGCAAAGGACATGACAAGATGAAACCATGGATTTCTCATGCCACCAAGGCCAACACACATGTGAAAGAAGACAAAACACATGCAATAAGGACGAAGACATGCAACAAAGGCAAAACACATACAACAACGGACAAAAAAAAACGCAACAAATAAAACACGCTCAGAAAAGACAAAACACATACAACAAAGGAAAAACACGTACAACAAAGGATAAAACACGTGCTACAAAGGAGAAAAGAAATGCAACAACGGACATGCAAGGAAGTCAAAACACATGCAATAAAGGAAAAAAAATGCAAAAAAGGACAAAACACATACAACAAAGACAAACCAAATAAATAGGGATTCATTAATAGAACAAAAGAGCCGCTAAAACACAAAAGATAGTAAGGTGACAATGGTCAAGTAAAAACAACACCCCCCCCCCCCCCCCCCCCCCCCTCCCCCACCACAGACACACAAGAAAAAAGCATGAAATTACAAACGCAAGGGATAATAAAAAGATGAATGTGCTTCCTGCAATTCGCTACTACAGTCCAATTTGGAAAAAAAACATACAAATTGATGTTTCTCACCACAAAAATGAACATGCAACTGCAAGAGTTAATGAACAAAACAGATTCTCTTTCACTTGTTAATCATCAGAATTTCCTGGTTTACGACTCCAATACAATTCACGAGCAGCTTATCGCCTGCAATTCATTACTGCATAACCACTCTCCTGCAATCAGATGCCGACAGCCAGCCACTCTACCCTCCAGACTCCCTATTTCACCAAACCGCGAGCTCAAAAACGGTTTCCGCATACGCGGCTTCGGCCATGGTCCACTCACAGCTGCAAGACGCGGCATGGACGACAGCGTCACTTTCGGTCACAAGCAGCGCCTTCCAGGTGCACTTGCAGGGAGCGAGCGCGTGCGTCAGAGTGCAAGAGTCTTGAGAGAGCGATGTGTTTTACTATTTTAGACAGGGTGGAGCGTCACGTCACGTCACGTCACGTCACGTCACGTCACGTCGTGTCCAGAAGCGTCCGCCGGTCCGCCCCATCTCGTCAAAAAAGTTTGCACGCTAAATGGCGCTAACTGGTGACCGTACGCGATTTGACCAGCTTTGCGTGTTTCTTGCAACCGTACAGTACCCTTCTGTGCAAAAGGGGACTATTGCAATGGCCTGCTTTTCTCGTCAGCCACGCGGCCGTCATCGTCGTACGGAAACTCGTTGCTATTGTATTTGTAAGACTGTACTCTTTGCAATGCCCAAAAAATGAAAAAACACTGGCAGCTGTTTAGAAAAACTAAAAATTTTATGCTTCAGTACGGCTTTGTACGAAAGAATCTGCAAATCACGTCGATGATTCTCCATACGAATTAATGCGACCCTAAAAGTTTTTCGTCACGATTTCCTGAAATTACTGGCCAGTGTGGACAACTGCGGAAAAGAAATGGGGCGGACCGGACCCGTAACATAGCTAGTGTGACGTCACGTTGCCGGAGACTTTCAACCATAGTTCAAAAGTAGGTGAAAGTACACCCATACAATATGCCTATTATACGCAAAAAAATACAATATACCCTTAAGACCCATATTGTATTGGCCGCAAAATGAAATAAAATAGTAACAGGGTTGAGTTGCACATGGATCGATAGAGAATTAAACGTCATGTCTAAATTTGAAAAAAAAAAGTTCTGTGAGTTTTGAGCGACTTTTTAATTTAACCGTCAGATTCGGACGATCGGACGGTCGCTGATCAAAGTAGAGATCTAAGAAGAGATCTAAGAAGATCACATGAAAAGCCTATAATACAACTTACGATAGGACTATCGTCAGATTTGGACGATCGGACGGTCGCTGATCAAAGTAGCGACCTAAGACGATCACATGAAAAGCCCATAACACAACTTACGATGAAGGCGCCGACAAAAGACCTACAATAGAAACGCCTCTGATAGTACATAGGGTTGCGTGAACTGGGCGGAGAAGCGCATCAATCGCCACATCGCACGCTCCTTTCTTGTCGGGCAATGCTGTTTCGCTGTGAGCGTCGGCTCAGTTCCGACACGATGTGCGGTCTGATATATAAGGGCGGAATATACTGTACGTTTAAAATATGAAATATCGGAATACTACGATGACTGCAGTCAGCACCAGTTCTATGCCGCCGTACGCAAAAATGTTACGCTGTTTATTATGCGACAAATTCCGCATTTTTCGCAAACGATTCTAAACGTGAAATTAAAATCAGCCGATTTTAGTTGTACTTTGACTGACACGCCAACACAAGGAGAATGGGCCACTACAACGCTAAAAGGTAAAAGAACATCACAACAACCTGCCAAAGCGCAAACTATTCTAACCAGTGCTAACGGCGCCATCAGAGATATAACTGAAACAGTTAAATAGTTGATAAACTTGCCTTCTAAACTCCCATCATACCTTTTTAGTGTGAGTTTTGTGGCAACCCACCTTTGCCTACTTCCAAAACATTATAAACGTTCAAACGGGCTCGTTTACAAAACTTAGAATGCCAGAATTTACACCGATATTTTTTAACATTTCATGAATTGAATAAGAGTTATATTCTGCGTCACGCAACCCGTACAGTAATGAACACTCAAAAACCAATTAGTGGGGAAGACTTTGCCTGACCTCTTTAAAAAATCTCCAAAACTCGAACTAAAGACTAAAAATATACATCCTGAGGTCGCTGCAAATGCCTATGAATTGAAGGCTCGCTTCACCTCCAGTATTTTCCAACAGGCACGGACCTGTCATCAATACCGATTCTCTCCCTTCTTCTCGCTGAAATCAAAACTGCTTTCGTCATTGCTTCTATTTTCTTCGTGCAAGACTATACTGACTGCCAAAGCTGTTCCCTGTTAACTCTTATTTACTCTATTTTCCTAGCGATATTAGAAAGGAGGACAAAATAAAATTGACCATCTTCCCTCTGATTGGTAGTCATCTCCCAAATTCCTCCGGAGCTCCGACATAGGCATATTTTTGCTGCCCGGAAGTCTTTAAGCTGGAGGTTTCAGAACTCCTACTTTAACGCCACTTGTCCCACGACCCTGCATCAACAATACCAAAAAATATTCAAATCCCTCTAATCTCAGAGCAATATATCCATTCCATTCCAGCATCCATTCCATTCCAGCTCAGTTTTCTCCTGACTGTTCTCCTTCTCTCCGGTACATGAAGCAAAAAAATCCAAGGACCGACTTGCCCCCTATGTGCACTCACGTTATGACTAGTTTTAAAAAACAGAAGGATGTCTCGGATTTATGGTCTTAATCTTTAAAAATTACACCCCGCTTCCAATATGCCTTGTGAATAAGAATCTGTGCCTTGTGAACCAAACAGTATCGACAATTAGATATCACATATCGCGAGCTTTCAGTGCATTTTGTGTAGAGCTAAACAGGGAAAGAAAGGACGTGATACCAAAAATCTCTCATCAGTCGAAGATGAATTTCTTCTGCGATTGCTGTTCTTGAGAACAAAGGACCAACAACCTTTCAACTTTCCTGACATTCACATCCAAATAACATCCACATAATGCATCCGAATGAAGTCCACATAATGGGATGTGAGAACAACAAACCTTCTGCCAGGTGTTTCGTCTCATGTTACAAAAATTTAAACTCCCGTCGCGGAGCCGCTCTCTCATAAGTTAACGGCTCTACAAGTATTCTACCCGCAGTCGTTGGGAGGTCAGCCACAGAAGGTTCTACTTGGTGATGTACACTTTCATTTTCATGAAGAGCAGTTTTAAAGTGCGCTTTGAATGCTTCAAGTTCCCTTGTGTAAACGTCCCTCCAAGACTCATCAACTGATATTCCCCCAAGAAACATAAAAACCCCGTGATTAGTAACAAGCGAAATATAGTCATTGAACAAAAAAATATATGTCTACAACTATACATTGCCACTCAATTGCATTCTATCCCTGTAGATCAAAACGCAGATTATAAACATAAAAAAAAAAAAAAAAGTGCCTACACCAAGGTATTTGCCACCAAACCAGACGGAGAAGAAGTACCGGAAAAACAAAACTCTATTATTCCCTTCCAATTCCCTCGAAATTGACTCAAAACTTGTTACAAGTGAACTTTCCCCATGCTCGGCAGTTTACCTGGAACTATCTCCAGCAGTTTTGCCTCAGCCACGCGTAAAATTGCGACAGCTACGCCCATTCCATCATCGTCTGTCTTCGCAACATTGTCAGCAAGAGCCCGTCTCATTCTGAGTTCATGGAGAGCTTTGCTAACTTTCAAATATGTCTGTTGGCCCCACACACTCCTTGTGATGATGATCAAGACAATGATGATGAATGTTTTGGTTCAGTTGACGGGGGAACAATGTTGTTGTGAACTTATACTGCTTTCCGTATTTAACAACTGTAGTGATACAAATCAAACGTACTGCATCATAGTATCTATTAACGGATCCAATTTCTAATTAAAGCCTACCATGCTAACTCTGCCTTATGTTTGCAATATGCTGTCTCAGGGCGTATCGAAATGTATTTAGTTAAAACTGTATAGCGTATCAACAGTACCTTGCAATTCACTATGTGGTCAAATGCTTATGAAACCACAGTGTTGCATTATATGAGAATGCACATAAAGGTACAATACCTATCCCCCTTTGAAGATAAATTAAGGATCATTGTGGTGTTTTAATGACCGTCCCGGTGACATCTATCAACATCTACATATTGCCGACGACATGGATCCTTACCATACACATTCCACAGACAAAAAACTAGCTTTCCGAACTTTACTTTCACTGTTTGTCTTCATTCTCCTGCAGACAATGACAGCTATCCTAACCGTCCGTCGTCAAACATTTTTTTGAAATTTATTTTTTCAAAACCACCAGTAATTTCATTTAGTTTTAAATATACAGCAATACTTCAAATATTGAGGCCAATTAAAGCAACAAATTTTGCAGATATCGCCAATCTTGCCAATGTCCTGAAACCCATCACAGTATGTGGGCCCTTTATCATAGACTTATGGGTTGAATGCATACCAGAGAGCTAATACTCAGACACATGCAGGAAGAGGAGAGAAAAACATGAAATGGTCAAAACAAAACGATAATGCCTACCCTTATGTTTGCCAGATTTCATGTCTATCAGAAAGAGCGCAATTCAATTCCTTAGTATTATACATAAAAAGCGTAAGCCCGTAAATGCATCCCCTTACCAGAAATTTCCCAGATATATCCTTCCATTCTGACATGTTATCCTCTACCAGCTGCAACGCTTTCTCGTAAAGGTCGGAACAACCTTTGTGAAGATCTGCCAGAAGACAGGGTGACAATTCATTCTTCTCTGCGATTTGAGCACTCATAGCCTGTCCAACATGAGAGCATAGAACAATTTTGTCATAAAAAAACCTTAGAATAGCTTAAACAAGGAACAACAACTTGCAAAAAAAATGTCCATCTTTTCCCGACATCAACATCAACGCTTGAGGCATCCAGGGAAGGTACATCTGTAAACACCAACTGACTCCGCTTCTCCAGATCCAAAAGCATAACGATGATGCATCCTTTTCTCTCCCCTCGAATGATCTACAGAACTGACAATTGCACAAAAGAAAAATCCTAACCTGAGCTTCGCCAAGACATATGTGTTTCCATGCAAGGGCCATGGAAGGCGAAACTTCGACAGGCCGATCATTCACATACGTAAGAACTTTTATGAGGTCTGGCAAAACTTCTGTTGAAAGATGGTCGAATATTCCAGACGCTTTTCGCAAAAGGCAAACTGCCTCCCTTGGGGCTGTTCACATAGACCCAAATGTTTGAGGACATTGACGTGGATGAAGGAATAATTTCTCACAGGAAAAAAAAACATCCTACTAGGACGAATCTAACGGGGAAATAGATGTACGCTACATGTTTTGAATTTCTAGTATTGATTCACTTCAGATATACGAGGCTCTTCTTGTGCTCGTTTGATGATACTAAACTCTTTTAGAATGCTGAAGTATCAGGACAAACTTACCATACTCCATCAACATCCCTGAATCATGAAAGTTAACTGCTTACTTTTGAAAATCCATTATCAAGAGAGTAAAAGGGTGACGGAGCGGGAAAGACAGACATGCTTGCAAAGATCCAGATGTTTCTAGACTAACCATTGCCAATCCACTTAAACTTCGCCCATCATTTCACATTCCACTTATCCCCCAATTTCCCAGGCAAATAGTCATCCATTTACCTACACTAGGTACTTTCAATAAAACTTCCCTCCCACCCGTCCTAACACAACATCCCATCTAGATCATTCGCCCACCTATATGAGTTTCCTCCATAGCATGTTCTCGCAGAAGGGTTGCATACAAATTGAGAATCATCCCATACTCATATCGAAGGTCATCACCCGCATAAAACCGAGGGCCTCCACTGAGAGGGGAGGTCCACCACACAGTCTTTTTCCACCACGTTACTTTCGAGGTCAGTTGGGCGGGTAGAACATATGCAAGCAGGTTTTCCAGAAGAGAAAGATACTTTTCCATGTTCCAAATGTCCTGGCATAAAACACCTCATTTGAAATAATGAGGTTTCTCTTCAAAACCAAAAAACAAACAGTTCTTCAATTGGGTTTCCTCCTGTGGAGTGTCACGGTCCATATTTGCACCAGCCTTAAGTACCCACACCTACATTATTTTCCCTTTTCTAGTACCAAGAAGCCATTTCTGTGAACTATTTTAAAATCAATAGCTACAGAGAAGCATTCAGCTGCCTCAAATAACTTCATTGCATAACATTTACGTTTTACTCTTAGACTTCTTGGTAAAATTCAGTAAATTCTGGTGGGGTTCAGGTTTAACCTGATTGTGAGCACATCCAACAATTATTTCTAAAATACATTTGCGTTCCACCTACACAGACAACCATATTTGAACCTTTTGCACCCAAAAACACCGCTAAACCTCCCTGCCTTTCCAAATACCTAAGGCTCATCCAGCATACAAAAAACTTGTCATATTATGAGCAATTGCTTGCTACCTGCAGACGCTCTGTGATTCCTGCCTGACGATCCCGGGGCTTCGGATCTGGACGAATTCCATCCTGTGCATCTGCCACGTGACGTCGGGCTGCTGTGAGATCTCGCAGAAGCTTCAGACTGGTGGCATCCGGTGATTTGCGCCAGGCTTGAAAGACTACCTGAAGCCAGCAACCAACCAAAAACTCAGCAAATTTACAACACTACAATGTGAAAAGGGACACGCAGAAGATGTGGTGGCTCCCCAGGCCCGCACCAGTAAAGATTACTGGGTTGGAATAATTGTGATTGAGAAGGGAAACAGAAAGTGGAAACCGATATGGAAATGGGGCTTACTTTTTCTGTACGCAGTGTTAAAGGATCATGAAATTTCAGCAACATCGTCAGTTGGAAATATTGTCACAGTGTTGATGACTTTCTCGGCGAAGACCTTTCTTGGATGTTGTATAACACTAAAAAGAGAACCTACAACTTACCATAGTAACTTAACCACGAATTGAGAGAATAAAAAAAAAAATCTTCAAGGTTCAATCTTCAAACGGCATGTCTTCTTTATTCAAATACCGACTTCAGATTTTGCATTCATGGCTGAATGCACCTACGTAATGGCACAACGGAATTTTTAGACTGTTTAAACTAAGGTCATCCATTTCTTTTTCCAACCTCAGCATATCTTGTTGCCATTCGTTTCCTGGATCCAAAACATTAACAAATAAAAAACACAGTTAGATCCACAGTTCTGGAAAACTAGCAACCTTGTCTTCAATAAGAGTTCCCACAAGAACTGAAAACATAAACAACTGTTCAACTGAATTCATGTCTAAAAAAACTGGCATCACCAGATCTGACATTCAAGGGCTCAGGAAAAGAAGTAGTTCCAAACCAAACAGCAACTGCCTGGACTAACTTAAATAGTTGCAATCAGGCAGTAACAAGTTCAAATGTGTGACGATATGGCGATAGGTTTAATCGTTAATGTTATCCAAGATAATCCATTTCCCCAGACACCGGACAATTAACAAATTTACATGGTGATAATTCTTGATTCCCTCAAGTGAGAAATTAAACACCTCAGCCCTGCCCTTCCGAACTGTAAAAAACCAGCCTGTGTGAATACTTTCAAATTAAAACTTCCACATATATATGAAGGACCATAGCACAGTCTCGAAGCTGACCATCCCTTATAATGGCAATAAAGGGACTTGCAATCACCGATATGAAACAAGGCAGAAACACCTATATTATGACCTGACCTTAAATTTTCGGTAAAAAAAACTTCCGACATTCTATCACCTTCACCCCAAACAGTAGTGAACGTGAATGAATATCAATTGTAAAGCAATTTATAGTTCAGATACGGGATTAAATTTCAATATGGTTGTCCAAAAACATCGACAATGGGAATAAAATGACGACAATTTGTACTTACATCAAATTTCCAGAAATTGAAAACTGATTTTCTCATAAATTTCATTACATTATTGAGTGAAACGGCAGTTTTCATGCTGCAATAGCCATCGAAGTAACCTTATCTATCGCATAAAATTCAAAGACCTTCCACCTTACCGGAACCTCCAACTGATGCATAACATAGAACCCGATTGCTCTGCTGGCTAGTTTGCTTGAAATGATTGCAAAATGGCCCGGTGCCAGCGATATGGAGCCTGGCATAAACAAGGATTCAACAAAAAGATAGGAAAATTTGCTTTCATTGGTTACAAGTAACCAATTGGTGAAACAGACAAAAATCAGACTTTCCTAAACCAAGGTTGAAAACATAAGTGCACCGCAAAAATACTAACAAACACAAAAGTGGTGTTTCTTGTACTTGTATTTGTGTCATCGGTAGAAAGTCGGTTTGTGTAGAGTACAGAAGATGTTCAAAAGTGCAAAATGAAGAGAACAACCTAGAGCTTCAATATTATATCAACTATGCTGTCAAAGAACAGCTATTTCACGCCCTAGACTACCTCATTTCCGTTTCAAGTAAAACAATAGGAACAATTGTAGCATACATCCTGCGCACCAAAAACGCACCAAAATTAAGGCCATGGATGCTTGCCGTCACTGGAAATGTACGCACGTGTAAGC
Organism: Zygnema cylindricum; assembly: GCA_037447655.1. NCBI lineage: Eukaryota > Viridiplantae > Streptophyta > Zygnematophyceae > Zygnematales > Zygnemataceae > Zygnema > Zygnema cylindricum. The sequence continues at coordinate 277,930 of JBBHKE010003238.1, forward strand.
CGTTAGCGCTTCACCAATTACACCTGCGAGCAGCAGGAGATGGAAATTTGACATGGACTTTAAAAAGCCATACAACATTCAATTAGCGATGCGATGTAAAACGTTCATCCTATTGTGCTTCTTATCAAAAGATCGCAATAACGATATGCGATTTTCATATTGCTACGGTCAGAGGTCGGAAACGGTTAACCGAAACCGTGACCGACCGTTAACCGACCGCCCGCGTCGGATCCGGAACGGATTCGGGCGGTTGATTCACAGAAAAAAAAATCGGCTACGTTCGGGTAGTCAAAAAACGAAAAAATTGAAAGTTTTGTAGTCCATACTATCCAACATTATTTTACTTTGTACTCTTGGTATCGTGGAATGTATAAGGGAAATGTACCATTAATTTTGTACTTATTTGGGTACGGGCGGGTACGGGTAGTCGCGAGAAATCGAGTTTCGGGTAACGGTTAACAATTTAGGAGCGTGACATAACCAGGTCGGGCGTCGGGTACTCAAACTTTGAAGAAAAAGACGGTCGGTTTCGGATATCTAAAATTTTGACCTTTGCGACCTTTGGCTACGGTACAGTACACTCAATTGTGATCGTCGCTATAAATAAATTCTAAATTTTTGATTATCGCGGTGTGCCTACTTTTCTGAACTTGCTGTGACACGAAATAATTCATTAGGGTGTGTGCCACTACACCGTGTATCGCTACGGTACACCGTGTATCGCTATTAGTGGTAATAATTTTTTCGCCACTTAGAACATCTTTTCTCCGTACACACCTGTCGGATTGTGGATCTGACGGTTGCGAATGAAAGGTAAAATTCTCAGCTTCCGGTTGGCAATCTCAAATTGATAATAGGACAAGTGTGTACGGAGAAAATATGTTTTTAAGTGGCGAAAAATGTTATAGATTTTATTTCCAAGAACGCGATGGTAATACCATCAAAGTACAAAACATGATTTTCACTAAAGAGTATTGATGACCAACAAAGGTTAAAAACCAAAATCCTAATCCAAAAGGTATTAACACTAATAGCGATACACGGTGTACTGCTGTAGAGTTAATGTATTTTTTCAGCTTTACAGTCGTTTTCTACTTGCACACTTGTCGGAACTTCAATCCGACGGTGGCAGTATAAAGTAAAGATTCTTACCTTTTCAATTGGCATCCCCAAATGGAAATCAGCCACGTGTGCATAGAGGAAAATTTCAAATGGCGAAAAAAACAGCGATGGTTATCAAGTATTATTATGGCATTGCTAATAGCGATAGTGTATACACGTGTACCGTACTTTGAAGTTTGTACTTTGATGTTTAAACTTTTAAGCTCTTTATACGTGACCGTAACGCCCTCGCCTTACTTTTCCACCTCCCGCTTCTCTTTGAAGAACAAAGCAATGGTTTGATATGACAGACGTCTTTGTAGTCTCCGCTTGGCGCTCTCCCAACACATTTTGCTGTGACACACTCGTCATCTCTGTTTCTTGAAACCTACTTCTCTCTCTCTCTCTCTCTCTCTCTCTCTCTCTCTGGCACTTGGTATTTCGCTCTTCAATAATGGATCCCAGGTATCAGTGGGGTGAGAGGCAACAAAGGACCGAATCTCGGCAGTATTACTCCTCGTTTTTTTTGAACGGTGTTGAGATTCGAAAGAATGACTGCATTTTTTTGGCCACTGAAAATCCTGAGGATGCTCCCTTTATTGCAAAGCTTAGAGAGCTTTGGGAAGAGCTGGAAACCGGTAAATTACAAGCACTGGTTCGCTGGTTTTTTCGTCCAGAGGAGCTTCTCCTTAAAGAGGGCCATAATGAAGTGGAACTAATGTATGATAACGAGGTTTTCTTGGCGGGAGGCCATGGAATAGGTGCGGAAAACACCAATGATTTGGTAAAGTTTCATCTTTGTTGTCAATCTTTCATGACATTTAAGACATTTTGTTTTGTATCCACATGAAACGTCTTACTTTATTATCACAACATTTTATTTGCTACAACATTTATGGTTAATTCTCAATTTGTGCGTATTGGACGTCATACTACACCGTGAATCTCAATTGTGGTGAAAAAATTATCAGTGTAAGGAACATACATGGCACTATTTTGGATACACATTCCCATAGTGTAGCCGCTATAGGCTGTGTTCACACAGTCAACGTTTGAACATGTGAGAACAGGTTCACGCGATTTGAATCAAATCTGAGTGGGCTTTCCCTTGTTTACGACGTTAGCTGACACTTTTTATGTACTTCTGTAAGGAATAATGAGGAGTTAACGAACGGGCTGGCACATTCCGTACAGTGCCCAGTTAAAATGCCTCCTGAATGAGTGTAATTGACATTAATTAAATTGTACTTAAATTAAGATAAAGGGAAAAGTAGTCTTATTAGTTCCATTTTAGGGTCAAGAGTCTTATGTTAGGGGCGCCAAATTAGTGTTACTAACACTAATAGCGATTCACGGTGTAGCTTGCTTGCTCTTATTTATGTTTTATTGTTTTAGAATCTGAAATAATTTGCATGTCAAGGATTTCTGTCGTAAGATTTTCTTGCCTTCCTTGTAATTTATTTCTTTTTTATTTTGCTGAAACATAAAATCCGTTAGCCGTTACTTTTCTACGCTAACTTTGTGTGATGCATTTCTATGCATGAGAGTTCCGTTTGCAACCTTATTGTTGCAATTATTTGATTCTTATCAGTTCCCTGAAGTAAGACATGTTTTGAAGTTAATAAACAAACAATATTGTATAGATTGTAAATACATATCACAATTTCTCCCTAGCAAAGTCTTGATTAACATACAGTCTAGAAATTGTGAGGACATTTGACCATTTTTTTGGAAATCACTCCCTGGCATTTAGTTTAATAAAATGAGGTAGTCCAAGTCAGACGAGTCAGTTTGTCTCTTTCTTTTCTTCTTGTGCTTCTCAGCCTTTTTGCGCACCTCTCAGTTTTGCACTTAGCATGCTTTTTATTGGACGTGTAGATGATGTTGTATCAACATTAAAAAAAAATCTTTTGCCATCATCTCTAATATGTTGTTGCCAATGCCCACTCTTTTTTGTGTTTCTTCTCTGCATTCCAGTATGCCATTTCGGGTATGGCTACTGTTTTATGTTTGGAGAACCATTGCCAAAATCCTTGTCCAACAGATTCAGACATTATTCAAGCTGATGCTGTGTTTCGACAAATTTACGATATCGATTCTCTTCTTTTGCGGCCAGTGTCGGACGCCCTTTCTGTATTTCCTGGTGAGTGCGTCCCTCTTTATAGACAATGCACACATGACATGAAGTTTCAAGCTCTTTAGCAAATTCTTGGCCTGGCGTTGGGGGGGAATCAACCGGGCATAACTTTGGAACGTGTCTGGTCTATTGGCTATACAAGAAAGCTCGTTTTTACACATGAAGTTCACACATGATTAAACTGCCACTTGCTATTAGTGTTTGCTCTAATTCGAGTAGTTGTTAATCATAAAGTAGTGTTAAGAACACTATGTAGTCAGTGGCCAATAATGAATCACGTGGCAAAACATAATTTAGTGTAGTTAATTATAATAAAGTGTGAATGCTAATTATTTACTAACTCTAATAGCGATTGGTGTACTTGATTTCTGGCTGCGCTTGACATCTCACAGCCGAAGCTGTGTTCAACAAACCTGACTGGGTGTCACATTCACCATTGTCACAAATTCAAAGCTCGGCTTTAGGAAAGGCTGACGGTCAAGCACAAGAGCTGGAAAGGCAACAAGCGAAGGTTCTGACAGATGAACAAGGAGATAGTCCAAAGCCTGGCGGTATCGAGGCTCAGACGAATGGCTCTCAACCAGAAGAAATTATGCATACTAATGTGGAAAAGGATGGCAAAGCTGGTGAGAGTCATGACGATGATTTAACTGAGTATTTAGAAGCCCAGATGCCTGATACGAAAAGGCTTAAAACTGGAAAAGAACCTGTGGGTCAAAGCCATGACAGATTGGAGAGGATTAAGCAGAAATTGGCACAGGTAGCTGGCTCTGTTTTGGATACTCAGCAATCAGAGGTGGTGAAAAGTGGAACTGTATCGACCAAATGGGTAGGTGTGGGAGAGAATTCTACCGCTGCAAAAACAGGCCAGGGGACTGTTGAAACAGGCACTGGGACTTCTAAGGCTTTAGGAGGCAACGGTCTGGGAATTGACAGAGGGACGGAGCAAAGTGTGTCAAATCAGGGAAATTCTGGCATACTAGAAGCTCGGGAAACTGAAGGCAAGCAGGTTGGTAATTCTGTTCAAGAGAAGACAAAAGTGCCAGGAAATACGATTTTTGTAAGCAAGTCAATGGGAGGTTTTAGCAGTCTTGGAGAAGGATCAAAGCAAACAAAAGGGATGCTATTAGAGAGAAATTTGAGCCAGAAAGCAATTTTAACGCCAAATGAGGGTGGAGAGAGAGAGCCTGTGGATGGAAACGAGAAAGCTTCAGTTTCCAACAAAGTTAAGGACAGGCGCAACGAAATCACAAGACCAAAGCCTGCTTCTAGGACTAGCAATGTTGAGTGGGGCAGTAAATCAGTGAAAGCAGAAGGAACAAGGGATGATAAGGGGAAGTTAACTGGTAGTGACAGCTTTCAAAGGACAAGGGATGATAAGAGAAGCTTAACTGGTAGTGACAGCTTTCAAAGGACAAGGGATGATAAGAGGAATTTAACTGGCAGTGACAGCTTTCAAAAGACAAGGGATGATAAGAGAAGCTTAACCGGTAGTGATAGTTTTCGAATGATAAGGGATGAGAAGAGGACTTTAGCTGACAATGGTAGCTTTCAAAGGATTAGACGGATTGAAGAGCATACCAATGGCTCGGAGCGTTCGACGGGAAGGTTGGAGAAGGAAGCCATGGATGCAAGAGGACAAAGCAAGTCCAGAGTTGAGGACATTTGGGGCAGAAAGCCGTCCAAAGAAGATGCTGTGAAGAAGAGGAAAGCTCCCTCTGTGTCAGGTTTCAATAGGTCAGTTATCGCCAAAGAACGACTGTCCATGGAAGGGGAGAGGCGGCCTATCGCTTACCATGAAAGTGGAAGGAAAGAGAAGAAGGGAAGAGGGGAAGCATCTAGTTCCCAGGCTATTTCCACTAAGATTGATTCAGGAGTGGGAGAGAGACCACAGGTGTGCTTTGAGACTTTCTACCGACTTTGTTCTCACTTTTCCCGCCAGAGTTCCTCTGCATCTATTCTATTTTCATTTGCATTTTATGTATGTCTTTTCTACAGGTTTTGTACAGAAAAAAAGGGTCGACAACAAGTCGCCAACAGGGTTTTTTACAGTTTTCCTTGGAAAGAATGTTGATATCCTATTCTTATGGCCTTCTTGGGTTTTGCGGCTACTTGCAGATGGAGGGAAAATTGGTTTTCAAATTCTCGGTAAGCTTAACAGTTTCGTGCCAATTATTCACGAATCATTTTTATAAGCAAAGACGATGGCGTTTGACAAGAGCTCGGGAACAGTTTGAGAGTTTGAAGTTTTTTTTGGTTGGTGGGAAACAAAGGACAGTGGGAGACGACTTTGCCCCGTGCTTTGCAACAAAAACGGGTACTTCTTCTCCAAAATTTGGATCCCTCCCTTACTTCGGCAGAGCTTCAGGTTGGTTTAATCTGCGTTGTTTATCCATGCACATCTCCTTCTTCTAATCAATTATGGAGTTATGCAGGGCTAGTTTGTGGTTAATTTGACATGCAAATGCGAAGTTGTTCACAAGATCCTTATGGGATTTTCATAAGATTAATCTTCAACTTGTCCATGTTCGGAGGAGTTCGAAAGATTTTATAACCTCGAGATGCGAGTTTGACTACTTTTTCCTGGTGGTAAGGGAGTCTGTCAAAAAGTAAATATGGTGCATTAGATTGATATCTTTGTAATTATTGATCAGTCAAGGACAGCTAACTGGTTCACCGTTCACCGTCTCTAGCTTAAATTAGGGGCATTTCAGACTAACTGTACTAACTACATTTAGCTACTGAAGTGTCCAACCTGACGATCAGAAGATAATTGTCATTTCATCGAGTTCGATCATTTTAATAATCTTTGTAGGGAGACTTGCAATTTTATGTAAAGTACTAACTGTGTGTTTGAATTAAAAAAAAAAAAAGGTTTGGGCGGGGCATCTGCAGTACAGTTCAAAAGCACCTTAACATACCAGTACACTGTACTTATGTTGTTCATCACTTAAAAATTATTAATGACGTTAGAGTCCGATAATATTTCATTGATCGGAAGGTCTATTACAATCTTATTGAAATGAAAACTGATTCTGCGGTCGATGGGATAGACACTACAGTAATTCACCTTGAGAAACCATTGACTTAACTTTTACATCAGCATTTTTGAGCAACAGTAATAAGAGTGGATAATATGGTTTTATAGCTAGAATAAATCATATACCCGTTCTTTCAAAATGTTTTTACCTTTTGGAAGAACCAACATCTACATTATTGATTACATTTTTATATAGATGTTGTATGCATTGAATGGAAATGGAAATTGAAAAGGTTGTACTGATTTGGTTCCATATCTTGTTGACTATTTTTTCAGTAGGAACACTCTCACAACTGTTTTCTATGGGGCATTAGTCAGATGTCAAATATGATGACTTAAGCTTTAGACGAGTTGATGATTTGAAGGTAAAATAAACTTTATTAAGAATTGGGCTTAGTAAACTATCTGAGTACAACATGGAAACAAGAAAAAGGAAAAAGCAAAACAAAGTGAAAATGTCAAAAAAAATAAAATAATAAAAACTATTGTGAATCATTTGAAGATCATGAAAGGTAGTTGTTTGGGATGGATTTATTTTTTGGTGCCACAGGAAGCCTTGAAGTCGTTCCTCCCTCTTGTCCTCCAAGTCAAAATGGTGCAGCAGGCCACTAGCAGCCACATTAGTTCAGGTGAATACTTTAGCAGTTGTTTTAGACATGTTGGTGGTTTTTGAGGAATCGTTTGAGTCTCCCTATCCCTCTCCCTCTTCTTCTCCCTTTCCTTTTCCCTCGCCCTCTGTCTCTCTCGCTTTTTATCTCTCTCCCTCTCCTTCTCCTTCTCCCTCTCCCTCTCCCTCTCTCTCTCCCTCTCCCTCTCCCTCTCCCTCTCCCTCTCCCTCTCCCTCTCCCTCTCACCCCCTCCACCCTCTCCCTCTCCCCCCCCCCCTCTCTCTCCCTCCCCCTCCCTCTCCTCCCCCCCCCCCCTTGCCCCTCCCCCTCCCCCTCTCCCTCCCTCTCGCTCTCCCGCTTCCCCTCCGCCTCCACCTCTCTATTACACTTTTTTTTTCTTAAGACTTTATTGATGTTTTTGAGGTTTTGTTCAACATAAATCTTAAAATGCAGTTGCCATCCAGCTTGTCCGTTTTTGCGATCCTTTTTTTTTTTTTTTTTTAGAGATTTGAGTGAGGATAACAAAATTGTTTCTGAGTCGGTTGGGTTTTGAAATTGAAAATGTGTTTAGGACGAGCAATTGTAGTGATGGACACACGGGATTCGGCTGAAGATGCTCTTATTTTGCTGAACGAGAAATGCCTTGTTTTCGGAGAAAACTCACGGTGAGAAACAACTGTATCGCATAGCCTTGATAACACAAGTATATAAACCTTGTCGTTGGAGAAGAGTTACAGTGAGAAACGCACGTATAGATCCCTAATCTGTTCAATGGGAAATGGCTGTGGCTATTCTAACAGTCTTCAAATGCCAATGAAATGTTGGAAAATCAGCCTTATCCTTATTATTGAATCGGCAATAGATTGTGATAATGTAGCGAGGACGAGTCCAACGATGCTTCTCTATGTTTCATATCACTTTTCGTCAAACCGAAAAAGTAGGTATTTCAAGTTTGTAGTCGCATATGGCCAGGGTAATGACCTTGGGTACGGTAACAACGTCAAAGATGTCACAATGGGTTATTCACAGCCAAGTTTGGGAACGCTTTGCTCCTTTCGTGTCCGGATGTCTTTTACAAACTAAACGGTGGTGGGCTCGTGTCTTGGTCGCTTTTCAAGTGCTTCCTTGTCCAAGTCTAAGACATCGTTGGGCCTTTTTGGAAACAGAAAGGGACAAACATTTCTCACAGTTCCATAGGTGAACTTGCGGAAGGATCATTGACACAAATCAACCATAATTGTTGTGTAGACAAAGCAAACTTGTTTTTCTTCTTGGGTGCTGTCCTATCTCAGCCGGGTTAGGAAAGAGGGCGTTAGTTCTTTAGGGCCAAAGGTTGTGCCACCGCGTCCAGGGCGTGCCTTACCCCCCCCTAACAACGAGGTTAAGTGTGTGGGTTACTTCCCAAATACACGTCGTGTCAACCTTTTCGAAAGTCTATTGATTACGCAACTCGTTGCATTCTAAATCGAAGAAAAACTTTCAAGAACGGATGTCTTGGTTCTCGCAACGATGAAGAACACAGGGACATGCGATATGTAGTGTAAATTGTAGCATTCCGTGGATCAATGCAAATTGCGCCCAAGGCATGTACTGAGAGCATGTTTGCCTAACCGACCTATCATTGCTCGTCGAGTGCTCGCACTCGTCCTCCTACAGCGGATCTGACTGTCCCAGCCCTCGCTGTCGCCTTCCTTTTCTCATGGGTTAAGTCTTGGTTGGTTTAAATGGAAAATGAGCCAAATGCGAACCTTTTTACACGACGTGGTGGTCCACACTCGATTCTGGGAATCAATGTGTTGGAGTGAAAGTGTCAGCCGACGGGACCTTTTTTTTTTTACGCCATGTAAAATAATTTCCCAGCTCTCACAAAATTCCGTTACGACGTCGAATTAGAAAAAATTGACAATCACATGGAAACATTCAGCCATTAAACACAATGAAGGCTGATCCTTGAGTGCGAATGTTTTCCAATGTGCATGTGTGTTTTCTAATTCGTGGAATGAGTGGATGAGAATCGATGTCGTGAAGGGATTTTATGAGAGTTGGGAAATCCTTTTACGCCTCAGATCAAAGAAGACCACCCGTCGAATTTAAGTATATTACTAAGCGGAGAAAAAGAAACTAACAAGGATTCCCCAAGTAACTGCGAGTGAACTGGGAAGTTCCCAACTTTAATCTGGGAGCTTCGCTTTCCAAATTGTAGTCTAAGGAAGCGTCTTCTGTAGCGGACCGAGTCTAAGCTGACTGGAGTGGGACTCCTTTATACCAAGGTGCCAATAAATAAGAAGTGACAGATGAATATTAGTGACAAATATAAAGGTTTTGTCACCAAAAGAAATGATGGCATTCATAACAAAGAAATACTGGGTTTTGTGAGATTGCAGACCAGTGGTGGCCTCACTCGCAGAAGCACCCAATGAGGCGCAATCTTCACAACCCTTTCCCGGACTTTTCGACATAGAAAAAGTTGCCGGTTTTCATGGTTTTGGAGCTCATGCACAAGAACATGTGAGCGCAGTAAAGGAGTGGTTCCAGAAGGCTTATTATAGGAGTCTGGTCAAAGTCAAGCAAATGTTTTGTCCTTTTCTGAAGGTGATAGAGGGAAGCGGTGGGTTATGTCTGTCTCTTTTTGGAGTGTTGAGGTCTATAAGAGGGTGTGATGGGACGGTGGGGGATGGGGAAGGACAGAGGAAAGCAGTGGCGTGTTCTCATAGCTCCCAACCAAATACTATGGAGCATTCCATGGGCGTGGAATGGAGGGTCCTTCAACAGAGACAAAAACATGAGATGGAGAGTCTTTTCAAGGTTTCTTCTCCTTTATCTTTTGCTTAATGTTTTGTTTTGCTCTTTTTCTCTCCAAAGTTTTTTTTTTCGCCGTCCGGGGTTTCCTGATTGCAGGCTGGATAGTAGGACAGGTGTGTATGGTTTCACCATAAACAGTGTTGACAAAACTATGTTTGAACAGAATCCCCTCAACTTGATGGTGTAAAAAACTAAATTGCGGTGTTTCGAGTTTAGGTTTTTTTTTTTTTAAGGGACTAGCAAACTTATTATGGTGAGTTTGTAACGGATTTCTGACAGTTTTTTAGGCTTTCCATGTGATGTGCAGTTACAGGAAAAGGAAGTGACGGCATTATTAAAATCAAATACTAAGCCACAGGGATAAAATGGAACTAAAGCTTGAGTGAGCCATTACAGCAAAATATTGAATGAAAAATTTCCGCAAATTTGTGAAAATCCCTTTTATCGGTAAGATTCAGTAACACTGACAAGCTTGGGAAGTCCTTCGATATGATTGAACTCACAATATTACGATTTTCAGAGCTATCGAATCATTTAATTTCTTCTTAAGACAAAATACCTTTTCTTGAATCTTTCGAAGCATATCTGATTAATAGGCTTGGATTAAAAAAAAAAGGCCCGATGGTACAAACCATACTGACTACATGGAACAAGAAAGAGAAGTGACGAATGTCACATAAGCTTGAACTACCTAAACAAAATAAAATATGTGACCGGGAATTTTGACTGTCATTTATTGCAGGTATGTTGTTGGGGCTGGCTTCTGCAATCCACGCGTTACAGGCTTCATGGTTAGATGTATGCATTCGACTCAAAAGAAGTTATGCTATCGCAGGAGAAGCATTGAACTTTGAACTTGTAGAAAGGGTAGAAAAGGCTTTTTGTCTTGTTTTGCTGAGGTACAAGTGCGTATCGGTTGTTGATGCTTGTTGATTTTGGTGAGTACTGATTTTGGTGGGTCAGATTTAGTACGTACAATGGTAATCAGTATCATCTTACAAGGGCACTTGAATAACTCTTATTTGTTCATTTATATTTTATACTGTTTCCACTCTCAGATTCTTGAAAGTTGCTGCATCTAAACTTCGGGACACTATATGGAGTCTTGGAAAGGCAACTGTAAAATTTGAACTTCAAGTAATGACTGTGAGGATTCGAGTTGCCAAATACAGCACGGCAAAACAAACAAAATGAGCAAGACGACATTTCAAGTATAAAACGAGAGTGCTGTTCTATGTTATATTCTACTAAATTTGAAACAGCTGAGCCACAAAATTCCATTTCCGTCTCATCATTGAAACATATGTTAAAAATTGTAGAGTCGTGGACAAACCAATTTTACCATATTCTTTAAACAAATGTGAAGTAATTAGCACATCTTAGACTGTATAACCTTTTTTATTATAAGTAATCATTAAAAGAGTTGTGTACAGAAAGTAATCACTTTCAAAAACGAAATACCTTCGTCCATCCTTTGTCTATCATGTCATAGAAGATAGCTTTTCTCAACCGTCCAACATGTTCTAAGCCTAAGTGAAATTAAAATTTAATTCTCATTCAACTCCAAACTCATCAAGAAATGCTGAAATAATGTTTGAAGAGAACCTCGCTCAGAATATCACCTCAACTAGGACGATAATTGTGCCCTAAATGCCAAAGTTTAAGCTACCGACATCAATTGGGTTCAAAGAACCTTGGTTAACCAATGATACAAATGACTAAAACAGGTTGGTGCATATTTCCCCAGAAACAGCGCAGTATTCCTTTTCAAGGAGAACGAGATAATTATTATGGCCTGAGATCTTCCGGACTGAAAGGCATTAAAAGCAAAGGCTTCAACTGTATGTGAAGCCTCTGACCCATCTCAAAAGGTTCTTCCTCCCAATCAAATCTTTGACGAACAAACTCGAGTTTCTCTCCATCATCGTAACTCAACTCTAACTCAACCTGCAAAAAAAGGTCCACCGACAAATAAGAACAAAATACCATAAAAAAGGCCCACTAACTTTTGAACAAATCTCAAATTTTGGATCAGTTAGTGAAGGACAATTAGGAATTCATAACCAAAAAAGGCTCCATAACCAAAACATTTACTTGCGAAAAAGTAGGAAGAGGAGATTTTAGATACATGAGAATTGCAGACGATTTCCAAAAATAGCGACAAAAAATGTTTGAGGAGATGAAGTTTACATATGACAAAAGTAGATAAGTGTCACATTTACAAGTTTTACATCGAGATACAAAAAACTTCCGACAAAATACTGGATCAATCCGAAATATGACAAATACATTCAGTGAAAAAAATGAAAAGTGAAAAAAAAAAATGACACTCGTAAAATTGAAGAAACAGAGAAAATGATTCACCAGGTGCATTCTTCACATCTTTTTCCATTAGCAAATTCCTCAGACTTGTCCATACGTCTTGAACCTCTTTGGAGGTCCTTGCTTCTCTCTTTTAGACCTTAATTGTCAGCCATTTCTATCCCAGCATGTTCTCTTATTTTTTAATGATATATAGGTACACTGCACATCGCTATTATTAGTTTTGAACATTTTTCGGAACTAAAAAGTACTTTACCTCAACACAAAATTCTCCGATTTTCAATGGTGAAATCATTTATTGAAAGGTGAGACCTTTAACTTTTGATTGCTCCCTTAAAAAATAAATCCAATGGCACAGTAAACTTAAGGACGTTTGAGTGCCAGAAAAATGCCTAACATTAATAGCGATGGGCTGTTCACGATGCGTAGAGTATCTATATCGGCACTTACTTATTGAACGATCTTTTTATTCTACGGATTTTGCTAAAAAGAGAACATATGCATAAAGTTTCCTGATGGGGCGATGCGATACCATCTCCCTTCCTCCCTTCCCTCCCCTCCCTCCCCTTCTCCCTCCCTCCCCTCCCCCTCTCCCTCCCGCCCTCCGAGACGAATTGTTTTTTCCGATGCGATACGATTCGTATGTAATACTTCACCGATGTCGTAATGTTGATGATGTGGCAGCTGATGTGGCACGACGCCAGAATTGTTACTAGTCGCAAACATTGACTTGGTCGCCCATCTGAGTTCAACCCTGGTCTAAAGGCGCTTAACCAAAACCCCTTATCCACTCCGGCCCGTGGTGGTCTATACAAATGTGAGCTGGAATATTATTTCACTAAAATCCATACAAACGCCTATAAATAGTTAAGTCTCAAACTGTGCGGCAATATGTAACCAGGACATTGCTTTCTATAGATTTCCACATAATATTAGAATAGCTAAGAAACACGTACTGCCTTGCACAATTTTTGTCAATTTTCAACAAATTAGATGGGTACATGGAATCGAGGCTCTAATGATGCGCCGCTAAATCACATTGATGCACCAACAATGTATCGGTTACAGATACGGCAGGATACGCATCCCTACCTATCGGTATAAATAGTACTCCCGCAATATTTGCTTCTGTACTAACTCTCTACTTGTACGTTGTGCATGTTCTATTTGCACCTTACCTCTCTTTTCACTGTTGTATTAATATCATGTTATTGCCTTTTGTCTTACCTCTAATGGATACAATATACAGTATGCCCAATGAATTTATTTACGTCTTAAGCCTCGCAGTATAACAGATACAGTATTTCCACGATATATTTCCTATTGCACCTCTGTATTGCAATAAACAAGCACACAAGAGTTGCAAGTTACAGAGAATACCAAGAGTAATAATAAACTGAACTCCACACTTGTCTTACCTCTGAGCCCATATTGTTCACAAGAGTTACTGTCGCTGGTGTGGTATTCAACTCTCTTCTCTCCTCGAAAAAGATGACCGCATCATCAGGTCGAACCAAAACCTGTTTTTCCGAGCCGTCACCAAAAACAATTTAGAAAAAGGATATACGAGATGAAGGCCATTGTAATAGATTGGAATTCAAATTTTGTATCGGGAGAAAACTCGAATGGAATACAGAACTTCATTTGAGAGTAATGAAAGGAGAGAAATATGTGAGTTAGCAACACTATTTCAAGTGTCTTAGTTAAAAGAACTTGGACTAAAAACGCGTAGTGTTCCTATACAGGAGGGTTTTCAACTAATTGGGACATAGTTTATTATTTTGTATAGTTTTAGAATGTTTTTCTGAGGTAAACACCCGACCAACTGTTTTTGTCGTTCGATTCAGCTCTTAGAGCTTTAAATTTCAAGAAACATGTCTCATCAGAAACACAATCTGAGTTAACTCTTCCGTTAATCACAAGATCTCTAATTCCATCCAGGAAATGTAGACAAATTGACTTAGCACCAGAAAGAAAACGGCAAACAGTAATTTAAATTTAGCTTTAACTTTTCATAGGATATATATCATCACATTATCATCCACCTCGACATATCGTTAACTTATATTCATCATTTGTTTTGATAGAGGATAATCGTTTTGCAGACGATTTCAAGAACGTTTTTTGCCGTCGTGTTTTTTGTACAAGTTACACAATGCTGATAGTTAGCATCATATTTCTCGAATGCGAAAAAAAGATAAAAACTAAAAAACTATGGCCGTAACATACTGCTTCGGTTGCATTTTGTGCTTTTATTATAAACCTGTTGTACATCATTCTGTAAAGCTCAAACTAAAAACATATCATATATGACCTCATTTTCCACACTTTACATCTTTGTTTTGGATATGACCAAACCATAACTGAAAACTATGAAAGTGGATAGGCTTACAATTTCATTTTTTTGGGTAAAAACTTCTTTTAACCAGCAGTATACGTGTTCAAGCTAATATAGCATTATGAATCAACAATCTAAGTTTAGAAAACTTGGTAGATAACACTGCATGCCTTTAATTTGGAATACTTGAATAGGAAAGCCTTATTGGGATCTAACCCTTGGATGGAAAATCCAAGGCCAAAAAAAAACAAAAAACAATATACTACAAACACGTTGGGAAAAGGTACTTCAAAAATTCCGTATTTTAAAGGTTTGAACAATAAGAACCTGTTTTGACCTTCGTATCAAGCATTGCACTTTAGTATTTGAAATTTTTGAAGGCAGAAATACTGACGAATAAACTCTCATATCAATAGAGCTTTGTGATAATATTAGTATTCAGAGTTACTTCGGACATTTTGATTAAAAAAAGGGGGGGAAACAAAATAGGGAAAGGTTTTCGAAGCCCTACATGAGGTTTGCTTGTTCGAAGACCGGAACGTCTCACAGCCAATGACGTCGCTGGAAATATATTTGGCTGCGAAAGAAGACAAACAGCAAATTTTTTTAAAAAAGGGGAAAAGAGACGAACGAAAAGACATTTGCTGTCCGTTTATTTTCATCAGCACCCAGAAACAGGGACCTATACTTAGTGTAATCCACCCTAACTATGGTTGGCCAAAACAATGTTTCCTACGAGTTAAGCACTGTTAAAAGGTCCCTTCTCTTACTCTCCCTATCCCTCCCTCTTCCTCTCCATTTCCTTTTCCTTCTCTCTCTTTCCCCATCCTCACTCCCCTCGCCCCACCCTCTCCATGTCCCTATCGTTCTCCCCCTACATGTCACACTCCCTATGTTTCCCTATCTTCCCCCCTTTTATTCCCTTTCCCTCCCTTCCTCCCTCTCTCCCATCGCTGTATGGCGTTACTCACGTCACACATGAAGTTCATCACAAAAGGTGAATTTGGACGTTGGAAAACTTCAAAAGGAGGACCCATCTAAAAAACATAACAAAACAAAACAAAGAAACAAACAAGCAAACAAAAGAAAAGAAAGAGAGAAGCGGGAAAATACCCAAAAAAAATGCACCATCGTTAGTAAAACCACACGATGTATCAAATCTAAAAGATATCTCCTTCAAAATTCTCTAATTATACTCAAACTATGGCAGAGATTTTGTCGTTTTTTTAATCAGGATTGTGAGACATATTCAAAGACAAGAATACACTTACCATCGTTATGAGAGTTAGGGAAAAACTAATGTTAAACCAGATCTAGTATAACAACCATAAACTATAGTTTTCCAAGTGGCTCATTATGTGTTACTAACACAATTAGATTCTGGGACAACAAACAACACACTCGAATTAGACTTGGTAACTCCACTAGCAGTGTAAAAATGTGAAAAGGTGGATTGATGGGGTATTATTTGTTAATTATGCAAATAAAACAAGAATGGAGGTAATGGTTAAGGGTGAATAACAGTTGAAAGAAGATGTGGTACCACTCCCTTCCCACTACCTCTCTCCTTCCTCCAAGTTTAAACCCAAGTTGTTCCTAAACTTTGAACTAGAGTCATAATTTCAAAAGATCTTGAACCCACCACAATTTTGAACAAAAAAACAATAGTTTTGAATATTGAGTATATTCTTTTGTGCTCTCAATTAAAGCAAGGAGACCTACTACTACACAACCGGAAACCATTTTTAGAGTGGTAATCCTATTTGGGTATAACTGACAATACAAAAAAAAAAAAAAAAAAGATTACTCATCTCCCACCTGAATGATCTTTCCTCGGTGAAAAACAATCATGAGGTCAGCCATTTCCAAAGCTTCTTCCTTTTCCAAAACAAATAACGATAACAAAAGCAACATAATTCCCCACCAAAAAAAAAAAAAATCCAAGTTATCCTTTGGAAAACTGAAAAATAAAAGATTCTCTTTGTTAGCCATAAACTCAATTGATGCACACGATTTGCAGTCTAGCTTTTGGAGTTTTTCATGATAATGTTATGCAATTCATGTCGATTTCTTAATATATGCAATTTTTGAGCGCAGTTTCAATGGCTCTTTAAGGATTTCTTTGAGGTCTTTTAAGGTTTCCGAACATTATAAACCCACCACCTAAAATCAATTTACACTATGGTTCAACAGTTTGAAGTCATTTTGAGAGTTTTTTTCGGGTTTTTTTCGGGTTTTTTTAGGGTAAGTAGGACACAAGTGATATGAAAGAGATTGAGAGGATTAGATAAACTTCAGGTATGCAATAAAAGATTTGAACACTAAATTCGTGACTAGCCACCAGTTAATGGCAATACAGTTTGGCACCTTCTTTAGTATACATGACCTAACCAATATAGAAATTGACATACCCTATATAGTGTGAAATTTAAAATTGGCCACATTGGAATTGGCGTCAACTTTAGGCCACAAAATTCCCAAAATAATAATTACAGATGGCCAGTTACAATTGCCACATATCTCCTAACAGTGGCACCTGTGTTGCTGTACATTAGTAGATAACGTGTAAGAGAAAGAGAGAGAGAGAGAGTGAGAGAGAGAGAGGAGAAAGGGGGAGCAAGAGAGAAGGAGAATACATGGCATACCTAAAACATCTCCAAAACAAACAAAAACTGCCATGTTGTTCATGACTTTTTCAAATGCACTTTAACTCCAATTCCACTTCTTGTTGTGTGCCAAAAAAAAACCATTCACAAGAGAATTGAAACACTACAACTTTAAGGAGCTTGAAAGATTTCTTTCAGGTTTCAAGATGTTTGAGACATGGAAAACCTCTTTCATACCTGATCGTGGGTAACAAAAATGGTCGTGATTTGGAGAGCTACTTGGAGTTTTCGAACCCAACTTCTTAATTCTTGGCGAACAATGGTGTCCAAAGCCCCAAATGGTTCGTCCAATAGGAGCACTCGAGGCTGTGTGGCTAAAGCCCGAGCCAAAGCCACTCTCTGTCTTTGCCCTCCCGAAAGCTAACAAAGGGAGAAAAAAAAAATCATAAACAATAACACTCCAAAATTGATGTGGGGATAGGCTCATTTCGCTTTGTGAGGATCTATTTAAGGGAAATTTAAATTTTTTTGCCTCTGTACTCCGAAAAGATTAAAGAAAAACATCCAAATAAGGAAAACCAGACATGACAGTCTAAAGAGGGTAGAGAAAAGAATTACAGCAAGAAGTAGCAAAATAGAGGAGGATTTGAAGCATGGACGTATTAACTAGTGAGTTAATGGGTCATCTTATGGAGGGAGTGGGAAATTCAAAATGTTCACAACCTGTTTTGTTTGAAAAGGACATTAGAACACCGACATTTATGAATCTAAAGTAGTGGAAGGAAAAGGAACAATTAAGGAAATAATCCTGGCACGAAGCCGTTTTGTTAAGCCACAAAATAGAAACAGCATGAATTCCGTTACTTAAAACGGTTGCATAGTTTCTTCTCTTTTAACAGCGTAGTAAAACTTACTTGAGGAGGATAACGATCACCGAATTCGGAAAGCTGCACAAGGTCTAATAAATCGTTTACTCTTTGTGCTATTTTTTCCTAGGACCCAAAGACCCTCAATAAAACCCTCTTTAGCAATTTAGTTCGTCTCCCTGGCCCCGGAGAACTTCCCAAACAGTTCGCTCAACAAACTCAAGGAGTTGACATTCAATTGTAATATGGAATCGATCTTTGAAAGTATCAACGTGTATCATTGATCACAGTAAAGAATTATACTAATGAACACTATTCGTGCTAGTATACTTACTTTAGTTGTATATTACACCATCAACCTCATTAGGCAGTCCACACACAGCAAACTGAGAAATCTCAATGGATTTGACAATGAATCAGGTTAATTTATTGGTTTTGAAACATGTGCTAGTGAAGAAAAAAAAATCAACACTTTGTACAGATTAGCATTGATAGAAACCATAAAATGTGTCAACAAAAGCTAAACTAATGGAACTTGCATGTAGTATATAGTATATTGTGGGACTAGTTCTGACACTGCACTGCACACTGTTATAGTGGTAAACCGCTAATCGTTATTAGTGTTAAATTTTTTTCGCCACTAAAAACATATTTTCTTCGTGCATACTTGTCGGATTGTCAATTGGATGCCGCCAATAAGAAGGTGAGAATCTTGCCTTCCAATAGCAACCATCGGGTTGACAATCCAACAAGTGTGCACGAAGAAAAAATGTTTTTAGTGGCGAAAAAAACTTCAACACTAATAACGATTAGTGGTAAAGTGGATTATTAGCGTTAATACTTTATTTTCATAAAGTATGTTTATGACGCGGCTCATTATGGGCCACTTAACGATTTGTGATTTTGGGTCAAGAAAACACTCACTTGAATTAGAGTGATTAACTCTAATAGCGGTGGGCACTGTAGTACATGACAGACAAATGCTGATCAGTCAAACAAGATGCTACAGAAGTTGCCTTCCATTTTCTTGCATAAAACATTATAAATTCTTTTTTTGCACATACTACAGTGAAAAAGTCTAATGGCTGGAGAATTTTCCCTGGTGGATGACGGTTCTCATCAGAATTATCAACTTTTGTTGGAAGAATTTGGGGCTGTCAAAGGTCCGTTGAAGGTTTTTCAAACAGCTGTAAGACTGTCAAAAGTTTTCCAAAGGTATTCTGCAAAGTCCCTTAGAGTCTTGTAGAGTTATCCCTATAGGGTTCTTTAGTATCACCTGAGAGACTTCGCCTTTCCGTTTATTTGTCCTCAATCCGTACCCAATATTCTCTTTCACCGTCATATGCTTGAATAGAGCATAACTTTGGAACATTACTCCCACATCTCGATCCTGGACTCTCACATTTGTCATGTCCTTTTCATCAAAATAGACATTCCCTGTGGTCGGGGTTTCCAAACCAGCTATTATTCTCATGAGAGTGGTTTTCCCGGATCCAGAGGTACCTGTCGGAGGGAATCAAAGGGGTCATTTGAGGCTATTTAGTTTCTAACGACTTTTCAAGGTTTCCGGGACTTTTTTCAGTGCCACTTGTTTGGCTTCTTTTGAGAAAAACAAAAAAAAAACTTGAACTTTATTCACCACATTGAGAGGTTATGTGGATCCCAAGGTACCCATGGGAAAGAGACACTGCGAGAGTGACACCTGTCCCAGCAAGTTTTCTAGAAAAGAAAAAACATTTTTATATACAGTCTCATAATTAGACCAAAACCCCCTTATTTCACGACATTGTCTGCCGCAATTAGTGCGAATAATTTCTGGAGGTGGCCCTAAGGTAGATACAGTACTTGTCAGAAAGTCAAGAAAACCGGTCACGTGACCCCTGTCACAAATGAAGCTCCGTTTGCACAAAATAGAACTTCCTATTCAGTTTCACAATTCAAACCGGATCTCCCTTTGTTCATGGCCAAACCGATCACCACATTTACTGTTACATTTACTGTTTTACTATGTATCCACATTATTTCATGCATATTGTCTTCACATCAGATGTGTCCACACTTACTCCCTTTTTGGAAAGAAATTCCAGAAAAATCACCCCCGAAACCATTGGATAAGCAGCGTATTCCTAAAACAATCATAAGACAGACTTGATTCAGAAGTGGAGCCCACATTACACCGTCAAATTTAAAGGAATCTGGTCCATAATAGTAATTATATCAGGTACAATATCTTCAGACCTACACGTAATTTGTTTTTGTTGACCACAGTGGCATTTGTTAATCAGTGAATAGGTGGACAACAATTACCCATGCTTGGACTTCATTTTGCATGCATGAATTGGAATAAACCACATTATCCTCCCATCCCCATAGATACAAACTATGTTTTATATACCATAGTGTCTCCATACTGAATTTCTGTCTATCTACACAGATAAAGAGTGACAGGTAATTTTGTAGAAAGCTTCGTAAACTCACTAACTATTTTCCAATCCACACTATTTTTTTATCTACACTAATAAGTGTAGCAGGTAAGTAGATGGTAAGCTCTGGTAACTCACCAACGAGAGCCACCATTTTTCCGGGATCCACGTTAACATTAACATTTTGAACCACTTGTCGAGCTCCAACTGAGCGAGTCACGAACTGAGGAAAAGCATGTTAAGCATCCAAAGAAAGAGAACAAGGAAACCAAAAAAAAAACAAAGGCACACGGCTCAGAAAACTTTATAATTTCTGTTTGTTGGTTCACAAGTCAAAACTTTGCCATGGCCGAAGACAGACTAAGTATACTTATTTCAACATATCAGAGCATTAAAATGTGCATACAGTAGAGCTAAGGTAATTCCATTTATAAAGGTCATTTTTTATAAAGTTAATTTTTTCGACTTATGCACTCCTCCTTTGAAAGTGTCTTCTACACTTTGCCTTTCGTGATCGAAAAAAAAAACGCAAAATGGGTCTCGAGAAAGCAATAGGTCTATAACTCAGTTTTCCAATTTGGAAGGTAAAATGTG
Source organism: Zygnema cylindricum (assembly GCA_037447655.1). Classification (NCBI taxonomy): domain Eukaryota; kingdom Viridiplantae; phylum Streptophyta; class Zygnematophyceae; order Zygnematales; family Zygnemataceae; genus Zygnema; species Zygnema cylindricum. The sequence continues at coordinate 298,767 of JBBHKE010003238.1, forward strand.
GAAGGGAGGCAGGAAAGAGAGAGAGAGAGAAAGAGAGAGAGAGAGAGAGAGCGAGAGAGAGGGGGGGATGAGAGAGAGACGAGGGGGATGGGAGAGAGAGAGGGATGGGAGAGAGAGAGAGAGGGATGGGAGAGAGACAAGGGAGGGAGCGAGAGAGCGAAAGAGGAAGAGAGAAAATGATGCAAGGACCCACTCACAGTTTTTGAAACATTCTCAACCCTAATTGCTGTAGCTCCCTTTGAAGCAAGTTCTTTCAAAACATCCAATTTTAACGATGCTTTTTCATCGACTTCTGGAATGTACGGTGTGCTGTCTTCTACCACATCTTCCTTGTCAAGCTCCCAGGGATTGGGAGGAATGGTTGGACTTCCTCCTTCTTCATCTGATTCTCTTCTGCTCTCTTGTTCTCTTTCCTTTTGGTCATTTGCACCTTTAAACCATTTTGTAAAAATTGCATTACACTTTATTCTCCGAGGAGTTCTTGATAAACGTTGGACGGAAAATTGACCAGAATAATCAGGCTGTGTGCTTGAAAGGTGAGATTTAGGAGAGATAATGTATTTATCTGCTGTATTTATCGACGAGCGAGATGAATATCGAGAGAAATTGCCAATCATATTGTGTGCATAAGAATAAGGTATAAGAGAATCTGATTTTAAAAGCGTACTTCTTTGAGTATTTTTGCTTGTCAAAAAAGAATGTGTGCCAAGTATTAAATGATTGGAAGAAACTTCCCCGTACACTGTTTCTATTGATGATGGCGCCATGCCTCCCGGGCTAGAAACAAAATTCCGTCTTACATTCTGAAACAAATCTCGACCTTGATTTTGAGAAAGAGAGGAAAGAGAACTGAGAATTTGACTACGAGATTTCAAATTTGCACTTTTTAAATTCTTAGAAGCTAAAACTCTAGAGTGATCATTGTTTAACTCGGATTTTTGAGAGAAACGAAATGACTGAAGGTTGTTGAGGACCACCGAGCGGATAAGAAGAGCATCTGCCATGGCTTACGAACAGAGTGAAGTGAAAAGCGATAGGAAGGAAACGCTTTAAGGGGGCTAGGACAAGGCAATAAGTCGGTACAAAAATGAAAAAGTTACTGAAACCGACAAAGAAAGGAACAGTCGTGTACTGTATTGTATTGTATTGTAATATACCAGTGTACTTTGTATACGAACCCATACCGTCAGCCAATTGTAGTGCGCTTTGCGAGGAGGGTACAGGACACCGTGGATCGCTTTTAACCTATTAGGGTGCCCGTTAGCACGTACGAGTACATTCTGCACGTCTGCACTTCAGACCTGCAGTAAAACACCGAGGTACAGTAAAAAACTGGGTTTACTTGTACACTTTACTGTCTAGAGACTTCGTAGTATTACTGTGATGTCTTTTACGTGTGGCAACTCTACGGTCGCTTTAAAATTCGAAAACGGCTAAAAAATAGGCGGGAGTTGCAACACGGCAGTTTCAGGTTCAGTGTTGTGACATCATGTCGCGTCACATTGACATCACAGTCGCTGCCGACTGGAACTCTTGCTGCAAATTGTAATTGTGCGAACTGCAGCCAAATGCTTCGAAGTTGTCTCGCACTGTTACTGTATTTTATAACAATCTGGCAATCAGCTGTTGGTTATTGCTTGTAATTTTTAGTTTTTTCAGAGCAACATTGACACATTGTAGTAGTGTGGCATAGTTATTGTTTGCAGCAAGTGTTAAGGACTACAATACAGTACAGTACACCGTCGATCGTATTTAGCGTGTATGTTTTTTTCGTCACTGAAAACATCTTATATCCGTACACATTTGTCCAATTTTCAATTTAAAAACGCCATTTGTAAGCTGAGAATACAACGTTTCAATCGCAACCGTCAAATCCAAAATCCGACATGTATGTACGGAGAAAAGATGTTTTAAGAGACAAAAAAAATATACACGCTAAATACGATCGACGGTGTACTTTACTGTACTCTAGAAGAAGCCAACTACAGTACAGTATTTCTGGATGTGGACTCCACATTTGAGTTTTTTCTACCACTATCTTTGTGTATTGAAAATTGGCATTGACGACCAGGAAAAGCTTCCAAATGGAACATAATGTGTTAATGCTGAAGGCTAGCCGATGGACAGCTAAAATTGAAGAGGTAAATGGCCTTTTACTTTTCTTAGGTTTTTAGTTTTATAACCTATTTATACTCTCAAAGAATGTGGTACGCCATAGACATTTCTTCTTTCTCTCTCCTGTTTTGCTTGAAATTGTGTCTACCTCATCTTCAAATGGTAAATGAAAGTCATGTTTTTATCGCCATATTAGAAAACTTGGCCGTTCAAGTCAATTGCCTTGAAAATTGTCTCACGAGTTAGCGTCAGGATGATTTACAAAAACTTACCTCTCACTACTTGTTTGCATACAATATGGCGTCAATTATCGCCTGAAGAGACTGGATTAGAAGTGCGAAAGTGTATTATTGGTGATTTTGGGGTATAATAGGACTATAATATGGAGTCACCAGCTATAGCGTTTGCACCCGTTTTTGCACTTTTGATCTATGAGTAGGACTATTACCTCTGTCTGGGAGCAATCCTCTTTCCTCAATATTTTTGTTTCTAACAATCAATACATCGAAACACGTACCACATAAAGGCAGATGAAACATATTTGATGACTCGTTCTCCTGTTGATTATTTAAACGCGTAAAGTTTGCAACAGCTCCAATTGGAATTCCGCTAGGTTGTTTGAGTATGCAATAACCAAGGCAAATTTTCAATCTTCATTGTTGAATTCCCCTTTTCTAACAGATAATGCGCGAACGACTTGATGTAACAAAGAAATTGGCAACTTTGCAAAAAACCAAGGCACTTGGTGAAGAGAAGTGCAAGGATGATGTAGCAAAGATTACTAAAGACAGAGAAAAACGAATGGCAGATCTTGTTTGTCAATGTGGAGAAATTTTGCGACAGGTGAGTTCTGGTTTGCTCTCACTAAAATCTCCAAGCAGGAGGTAGATTCTTCCAGAATATGTTAGTTTGTTGCGTGTTTTACTTGCAGCTGATTTCGCAAACTGTCAGTTGTTTTGGATTCTTTGGCCCTCGGTGACTTCACATGCTTGCCTCCAAATTTTGAGGATGGGGCCCATTTTTTTTGTATAAAAGGAACTTAGCTTCAACTTTTAAAGGCTGGTTGATTTTCGTTCTATATAGCGTTTGCTTTTTCCTCTTGCGTCCATTAAAAAATCTTCCATTTACCACGTTGTATCCTATCACATCAGCTCGCTTTCAACACCATACACGTCCACGATGTGGTATGTGACCTTTATATTTTTATTTCTTTTCTGTAGATTAAAAGAGACAGGTGTGCGGCGCCATTTAACGAGCCAGTGGACGCTGTTAAGATGAAGCTTCACGATTACCATGAGGTGCAACTTCTTGGACAATTATGCTCTTTATGTCTTATCAGGACTTTCAGCAATGTCATATGCCCATTATTAAATGGCAGGCATATTTCTGCATACGGTGCATATTATTGTGACGGTATGTATCAATTGGTTTGAATGCCATTGCTTCTTAGGCTGGCCGAAGGATATTACATCTATCTTTCCTTTTTATTCAGCTGCAAGTGATTTTTCAAAGGAAATCTGTGTTTTTTTTTATGGCGACATTTATCACCTTGTTTCATGGTGGATGCAAGTTAGAATGACGGTAATGATGGTTGTTTTGGGCGTCTGATAATGTTGTCTTGTGTTCAATGAATTTTCAGCTTCCATACCTTTGCTGCGTGTTGAGTTGATTTCCTCTTCGTTTTTCTGTTAGCAAGCTGCAATCTAGAAATAGGTTTGGAATATGTTGATTAGTGACTGTTGCACTGATCCAGGAGGATACCAACATCAGAACACCTTTTAGTGTTATTTTAACAAGAGACCACCTTTCACTGCAATTAGTTTGCTTATCACAAATATTTGTGCTTATTATTTGACCCACGTAAAAAGTCAGTACGTTGACTCCAAGTGTCTCCACACAAGTGGGCATGAGCCACTTGATTATATCCGTACTTTTCTTTATCCAGACTAATCAGGGACAAAAGTGAGCACATCCTACTGAAATAATTTGGCACACGATTAAAAAGCAGCTTTGGGCACCTAACAACAAGAAAACAACAAGAGAGACAGAGGGAGAGACAGGGAGGGAGAGGAAGGAGGGAGAGGAGAGGGAGAGAGGAGAGGGAGAGAGAGGAGAGAGGGAGGGAGGAGAGATGAAGAAATGCTTTTCATAGATAGATAATTGAGTTGGTGTTAGAGTTGTGGTTGTGGATTTGTGTGTTGCTGGGCTTTTCATTTTGGGTTTGGGTGCTTTTATTTGCCTTGTTGTTGTTCCCGTTGCTCTCTTTAGTTTTATTGCCCTGGTAGTTTTTATGTGTTGGCCATGCCACCCTTTTTGTACCCCCGGACTCAGATGGTTTACCATCGTGCATTTTTTAATTTATCCTGCCCTTCTATTAATCGGGTCTTTTATTAAATGTTTTTGATTTCTGTTTTTGTTAATTGTTTGTACACCATAGTCCATAACAATGTGCATAGCTATTAGTGTCGACTGTATTTTCGGATGTTATCCTTATTTTTCTTCTTCCATGTCATCACGTGAAGTCCTTTAACTGCACCGTGACGAATCGTCTCTTTGATATTGCTTTCTAACATATGACACATTCTGTGATGCCACAACGTGAGGTCCTCCTTGTTGATCCACCGAGTGAAGGTGTCCCTTTTCATCTGCTGTTTGCGTAATTTTAACGTGGAATAGCAAAAATCTGCTTTGAAAACGTAAGGTAGCAAAAGATCGCCTAAAATTGTTGTAAAATTTAATAAAAAACACATTTATAGAGTGGCAGTGATAATCGTACAATTACATATTTTACGATGCGGAAGATAGAAAAAAAGAAAGGGAGAGAAAAAAAGTGAATAGTATAGAGAGAGATTTAGAGAGAGAGAAGGAAGTACAAAAAAATGAGAGGGGAAAAAAAAAAAGGTTTTAGTTTTAGTTTTAAACGAGAAAATGAAGCTTAAAGAGAAACACTGATAATTTAACGAGAGTAAACGGCTTTTTAAAAAATGGGTTTTTTTTAATGTTTAAATATTTAAATTCATATTTTTTTTTTCAGTTTTCTTTGAAATTGGATTTCTGCAAATCAACCGACTTTGCATATTGTCGGTTACTATGCCCATTGCAAATAGTCTTGTTTTACTGCTAAATATGATCTTTACTCCCTCCATGCATGTGGCCCTTGCACCAATCTTCTTATGCCGTGGAACACTCAAAGGATTGATGCATCCTCCAAGACTGAAGAGCGCATTGTTAAACTGTACTCTATAGACTCCCTTCTCTGTCTTGCATCGGTAGATCCAAACGTACTGCTCCCACTATGTCAAAAACCATCGTTGAGCCGTTGGCCATCCTCCCTCCATGCATGTTACCCTTCCACCTTCCTTTTGAAGTTGTGGAACACTCGAAAGATTGATGCATCTTCCACAATTGTATAACACATTGTTAAATCGTACTTTATACGCTATAGTTCTCCCTTCTCTATCTTGCGTCGGTATATCTAAACGTACCGTTTCCATTGTGTCAAAAGCCATCGTTTGGCTATTGGCCACAGTGCTGGATTTTGGCAAAGTGAGCTTCTTGGATTAAGTGAATAGTCTTGGACCCAAACACATGTGATGTGTAGCACCAGAATCTATAAACCAATTGTCGAATTTTCCTTTTTTCTCATTGCCTCGTGTAGAGTAAAACATCCTCTTTCCGTTCTTGTGATTTCTCAAATAGTGAAACGAAGAATTCCTGTTCTTGTCCCATCGGTCCGTCCTCACTAAAATCCCCTCTTCCTGATGAAGTACCTCCTCCGCTTCCTCCGCCTCTAAACTGTCCCCCTCCATGATTATCTCATTTTTGCTTGTAACAACCTCGACTAGTGTGTCCCCACTTCTGACAAATGTTGCACTGCTTGCTTTAGTTTGGGCATTCAAAGGAAGTATGCCTAGTCTCGTTGCAGCTATAGCATGCATCTGAGAGGTATCACGTTGATATGATCCTTTCCCTGGTCCTTGTATCCTGCTTCCTCGTCCACGGGGGCCACCTCCTCTCTCTTAGGTCCCTTAAAGGTGTAAGCTCCTCTGTTGTCCTCCTCGTGGTATTCGGATTAGATGACCCATTGTTCTCCTTCTTGGATGTCACTTTCTCCTTCTCTATACTCTTCGAATGGTTTATCGCTTATGCCATTTTCGATTTTCGCGCCCCTTGGTGACCTCCTTAGCCACTGCAAATTTACTCGGAATAATCCTCATGAAAACAAACAATTTATCTTTTTTTGATGGAAAGTTATTGAGAGAGTTTAGATGCTCTATGATGACGTAGAACTGCTTAACTTCAACATCAATGGTCTCATTCTCCTTCACTCTATACCCTATGTACTCCTCAAAAATATAGCTTTCATTTGCCCTGAATCCCTTTTCAAACAAAATTTGCAAGGTCGTCCAACAGTTATAAGCATTACCATGAGTGAGAAAAGGCTCTTGCACGGAACTGTGACAACTCAGTATTAGTTTTGTGGATGCCGCCATGTCTCTCTTGTCCCACTTCTTCCCTCCGGTTGGATCCATGGATGGATCCAGTCGTGTCTAAAAGTACAAAGCTTTCTCTCTTCACTCCTTTCTACTTCTCCAAAAAGCTACGCCTGCAAAAACATACTAAGTAACTTCGCATCTAAAAGTTTATAAACACCCGCAAACCAAAAGGAGAAAGTTTACATGGAACTACCTCAAAATTTTATAGGATCGCCAATACTTGTGTTTGTCGCGTTCACTTGACAACGTACGGCGAAACAAAACGACAAAGCGAAAAACTGCGACACCGTGTATCGCTATTAGTGTTAATAATTTTTTCGCCACTTAAAATATCTTTTTTCCCTACACACTTGTCCGATTCTTAATTTGAAACCGCCAATGAGTTGTTGAGAATCTTATCTTTCAATCGCCACCGTTAGATCCACGATCCGACAAGTGTGTACGGAGAAAAGATATATTAAGTGGCGAAAAAAAACATTAACACTAATAGCGATTCACGATGTACTTTCGCCATCCGTCAAATGAACTTGACGTCTTACCGAGGCTGAACCCGCGGCGCCGATGCAGTGCCAAACTCGCGTCGTCGCGACGCTTGGAGGTGTTCAGTATCATTCCATAACATTCTCCCACTTATCAGTCACAAGGATCAAAGCCCCCTCTTAGGGTACGGCTCCATGTGTCTAAGTACGGGTTTTTTCTGTCGTTTTGTTTTAAAACTTAGCGCCGTACTGCAAAAGTTGCAACGGTAAGAAGAAATCACAAATTTGTAGATTACAATTTTCGTCATCCTCGAACTTAGGATGTACCAAAATCTGTCGTCTTGTGGTTTTTCGACCCACTGTCACGTCATTTTGTTACTTATCTTAAAACACATCGGCGATGTGTTTCAAATAAAGTAAAACCGCTTTGACGAATAGGAAAATACATTCTCGCGTGTGAAAAGTTTTCCGAAGTTTTTTACGACAAAAAAAAGTACAGGGTTGTTCGTTTTTGTCTCCTTGCATCTTGTACGTTTTTTTTTTTTGCAGGGGTCTAGAGGCTGCAGTGCCATTTCACGGAGAGGTGAAAAATTCATGAAGGCGCCACTGTAGCTCGCGCCTCTCTCACCTTGCTCACCTTGCCTCTCCTTCACTCCAAACGTCACTACTTCGCGGCACCAATGGAGGAAGGCACAATGCTGAGGGCGGCGCAAAGCAGGCCACGTTGGGAAAAATACAACAAACGTGCGAAGAAAAAAAAAATTGCACGGACCTAAAGAAATCTGATTCCATTCATGGCGGCTGAGGAGAGGCAGCTTGAGCAGCCATGGCTGTAAAATTGTACGTTTACGATGTCACAAAAAGACACGAGACATACCAAATCGTTTCAAAAAATACGATGTGTTGTGCGACACTTCAAAAAGTTTTGAAAAATATGGTGCGGCAAAGACAGATTGCACACGGTGACAGCCGTCACGGGCATTGTCGACGTATACAATCGTCACAAAGTTAAGTAACAATTTCGAGTAAACACACAGGGACACCTGAAATTCGTGTCCGTCGGATACGCGCTAAAAAACAAAGTAAGTTTGCTAAGTTACAAGTACATGGGGCCGTACCCTTACTCCATGCCCACTACTTTCTTTCTCATGTCAAATAATTCATTCGTGTTGCTTTACACCTACTAGTAGCTTGCTCTTCCGTAGGTACGAAAATAACTTTTATCTTTACTTCTAAAACTAAATCTCAAACAAAATGCCACTGAATTTTAATGTGTTTTGTGCGCTTATGCAAGATAGGATTTTTGCCAAGTGCAATAGAGAACACATTATCACTCAACATCTGCATACACTCTTTCCTCACTCCAATTTTAGATAAAAACTCCTTAATGCAAAACATTATTCGCAGCATAACATGCAACCAGATACTCTTAGACGTGAATTCAATGAAATGGCTCATCCTACAAGTAAAAATACATGTCTTGACGTAGACCTTCCTGTATCATGATGACCTCCATAATCAACATCACAATATCCATAACAACTCATAATTTCTCCCCTATTGTAAACAATTCCAAGACTAATTGTTCTTGTAAAAATCCTCTTTATTGCCTTGGCAGGGCAAACTCGTGGTCTTGCCATCATCGCCTTCCAACAATTTGTTTTAGCAACGTCTTGTTCCATTCCTCCTCTAACTTTAGCGGTTATGCCGGTTCTCTTCACCCTAATTATGACACCAATTGAGCGTTATGTAAGAGTTAATCTTTGATCAAGTTCTCGCTACCAATTCGAGCTTCTCGAGGCGTTTCCTATGATTCTTCGCATGCTCGCTTTCTCTCTTGTTGTGCGCTTGGTTTTAGAGCTTGGCTATTGGCTTCACCTATTCTCTACACTACATCACACTTGATCAATTCATCACCGCCCTCAGGTTAAGACTTTTTGCTTGGCCTCCATCATCCACCTTTGCGTGGCTCTCTCGTTTTCTTGTACGACCGTGTCTTTAAGCTCGATAGTGTCCATTTTATCCATTGCCCGATTGGGGGAGAGTTGATTCAAGCGCATGACCCTATTTGCGGCAACATTGCGACTAATGTTGTTGAGGTAGGCAGTTGGGCGAGATGTTCCACATGTTATTATTTTGCGTCGGATTGATATTGTATTTCTTGACAACGACCGTCGTATATTTGGTGACAACTTTTTGGAGAACCCTTGCCTCATACACAATTGTTGGTTGAGCGTCTCACATGTTGGAGTGTTCGCCCATGACGCGACTAAGAAGCAACAGGATTATGCACAACCTGAACTTGGGGAGGACTTTATTCCAACGGGGGTTAAGATATTTGGTTGTTTGGGAGTTGCTTTGGATGAGTTTCTCCATACTTTTGGTGGGCTCTCTTTTTAGAGAAGGGGCCTAGGAGCCCTTCTGCTTCGATCTTTCCTTTTTTTCTAATCATCAAAGTTTATTTGTCGCTCTACAGGGAGTGCAGGCTTCTATCCTCCTTCAACCAACTATCATTGTTATAGAACGCCGACGTGTTGTGAAACTTCTTTGACGTGCTCCCTCCATCCTTTAATGGGGTTTAATGGGTTGCTTTTTTATGGTTATTTTATGGTTTATGTAGGTAGTCTTCTTCACTTTTGTAAAATGTTCCCTCTACTTTAACTAATTATTGTTTAAATTTAAACGAGTTGGGAGCACATTTACCATACTAAAAGTATTTGCCGCATATTGCATATAAAACAGACTCATCACATAATTTTTTTTTTTTTTGAACAGAATGTAAACTGCCTAACAGTAAGTGAAAAAAATTCCAGATTAGCATTAATCCAACTTTGATGTAAATACACTAATTTAAGATTTTGTTCCAGTTAAAATAATATTATTAACACTAATACGATATACAATGTCGCGTTGGTTTGAGTGCCTTATTCCTACATTGCTTTTGTTGCTCTTTTGAATGTCTTTCCTTAGGGCACCTTTTATCTACGGGTTTTTTTAGGGTTTTGCAGTGTTTTTTAGGGTTTTTTTGCACTATTTTTTGATTTAGGGTTTTTTTTTACGGTTTTTCGTCGGCCGATCTTTCACTTTGGTCTTTGCAATCCACTTTTTTGGAATCCCATGTACTCAGATGGTTTACGGTTGCACTTTTTTAATAAAATATTCGTTATGTAAGAAAAGGGAGAAGAGTTTCGAAATTGGCATTAAAAAGCTCTGAAGTTTCTCATAAGTCACGGATAACAAAATGCTAAGAGAGAAAATCTCACAACAACCTAAAACAAAAACACGAAAGAAACACAGGGCAAGGGGGGACACTCACTTTTTCTTTTACTAAAGAAAGTCAAGAAAATCACCAAGAAAATTTTAAAAAGTTACAAAGTTACTAAGGAAAGTTAGAAAAGTTAGGGAAGTTACTGAGGAGAGTTGGTAAAGACACTGTTATGAAAGCTACTAAAGAAACTCAGGAAAAATACTATGGAGAGTTAGAAAATTTACAAAGGGAAGTTACTAAAAAGAGTTGGCAAAGATACTAGGGAAAGTTCAGGAAAATCACAAAGGAGAGTTAGGAAAGATAGCAAGGACAGTGAAAAAGGTTACTAAGGAAAGTACAACGAAAGCATATGAATCCGGCTAAAAACGACCAATAACAGAGGCTATATTTCAAATTAAGGAAAATAAAAGGCAACAACCAAGATATTTAAGGAGCTATTTAAAATAAAATAGCGGCACTTGGAGTGTTCACTTGTTTTTATGTCCAACTCTATTACGAACATGGAAACTGTTCCTGTTCTCATTCAATTCAGAATGCCTCCAAAAAAGTTTCCCAAAAAAATAAAAGGGTCGTTTACATGCTCACTACATGTAGAGGTAGAGGTAGAGGTAGAGGTAGTGGTAGAGGTAGAGGTAGAGTAGAGGTGTTTGGAGACAGTTTAAATGTCCAGTTAAGACATTCGGTTCCTCCTATTATCAACATAGTAATTAAAGCTTGTAAAGATATCTCCTTTATCAACAAGGAGATCTGAAGTTAAATAGATATCCTTCAAAATGGAGAATTAAAGATAACCAACACGTTTTATCAAATGGGGAATTGAAGATAATCAAAAACTTCCCTTATTGAAATAGAAACTTGAAGTTGATCGAAAACCTCCTTTAATCAAGATGGAGAATTAAAGTTAAGCAAACCGGGATTGAGTTGAGCCCTTCTCTAATTTTTCTAACAATTGGACTTCATCGTCCTCATCACCTCCCTTCGTCAGCACAGGAGGTGGCGGATTATCACCAGACTAAGGAAAAAAAGACATAAAAAAAAAGACAAAAAAAAACACCAAAAAAAAACAAAAGCATTTGTTTTTTTCAGACGAAAAGTAAAGAATCAAAGCCGAAAACACTAGCTGCAAATGTTGAAAACAAGCATAGAGGTATCATGCGCGACTTTTTTTACTTTTTTACAAATATGCATTATTTTTTCACGATATTAAACTTTTCATAAATTTCGTATACTTTTTACTGCCCCAAAAAAAATTTGAAAAAGCGACATCGCGTCACTTTTTCGTGCGAAATTTGACGAGGTTCAGGACGGCTACTCGTTACTTCTGTGCGACGGATATTGACGAAATGAAATCGTATGATTTCATTTCGTTAGAGATTGCTATTTACACAAAGCGTCGACATTGCATCGGACGGACGAGATGACCCCGCAGACAAATTGAATTGACTTTACGTCACAGTTTGCTGAAAGTCAAAGTCGGCACACTGCATTTGTTTCATGGGAATCTACATTATTTTTTGGGCTGTTTTACCATGCATTTCATGCGCATGAGACCTCCTTGATAACAAGTGAAATTCCTTGAATCAATACACGACTATTTAATTTCACGAAGCACAGGATTTATATCAAAAAAATTAAATGTATTAAATAACAACTGAGATCTCCAAAGGTTCCCCCAAGGTTTATCGAACGTACCATAAGTTTTGAATGGTTATACCAACACACCCCAATAAACGCAATTCCATAGCCAAACAAATTAATACCGGACACTCTGTCTTTAATAACCGACCATGAAAAGGCAATGAGAAGCCAATCCTTCACAACACCTGTAGTCACAAAAGTTTACGGAAAATTAAATGTTAGGTCAGTGTAGCAGAGTACAACGTTAAGTTTCTTTTACAACGTCAAAAGGTTAAACGAATTCTCTCTGCTTTTATATGTGCACAAAAGTTCACGGAGTCCGACGTCAATTTCTAACAAAGTTAAGAAGCCAATCATTCACCATAACCGCAGTCGCACTAGTTGAAGGAGTTCATAATTTTACAAGTTTCTTTTACAATTCAAAAGGCTAAATAAGTTCTCTCTGCACTACAAAGGTAAAACTTTTTAGTAAAAGTACATTTTCTTCACAACAAAAGTACATCATTTTCATAACAAAGGTACATACTTTTTACGTCAAATGTCTGCAACAAATTTCTAGACTCCACCCAGAACAAAACAAGTATCGACAAACCTATAGGATCTCGTCTATAGAACTTAAGTCCAAACGCTATTGAGGAGATATTTTAGCTTTGAACTTTTATTTTTTTAAAGAAACAGGGATCTCTAACTCCAAACAATTTTGGGTTTTTCAACTATTTAAGGATATTTCAAGGGCATCACCAGTGTCATCCTTGCAACTGACTATTGAGTACAACAAAAAAATCTCATAAAAACCCTTAAAACGACAAACATTCACCACCGGTAAGTCCAAAAAAGAGTTTAAAGCTTCCACAGAGGAAATAAAGACAACAAAAGTAAATACAGTCAATTTGTGACAAATCTCCTTTTGAAAAGTATCAAAAGAGTTCACATTTGTTTCCATTCTCAAGTATTATTTTGAGGTTTTTTAGGGGTTTTAACGGGATTTAGGGTCTTTAGGGGATCTAAAGTTAGGTTTTAAGGTTGTTTTCTTTCTTCGTCTACTTATGTCCTTTTCAAAAAAAAATCAAGGAATTAGAGATCTGTTAGTCAGTGCTGTATTTTTGCCGACCAGTAAAAAGATGACAAGGTTTAGAGCAAATAAGGGATTGGTTCTGAAGAAAAAAAAAAAATTGTTCACACTTTTTCCATTCTCAATTGTTTTTTTATTTTCTTTCTTCACTTATTTGTGTTCATTTCGAAGACAAATACAAGCGATTCGAGATGAGGTTACCAGGTACTTTCATAGTCAAGGCAGAAGTTTTGCCGACCAATAGAAACACAGCAAGGTTTAGTGCAAAATGCAACTAAGGAATGGATCAGGAAAATTAAAAAAAATAATATGTTCACACATTTGTTTCCATTATCACTTGTTATTTTTCCTCCTTTCTTCGTTTAGTTAAAGCGATTTGAGATGCTTACCAGCTACATTCATAGTCAACGCAGAAGTTTTACCGACCACTAAAAACACTGCAAGGTTTAGCGCAAATGCAACTAACGAATTGGTTCCGAAAATATAAAAATCGGGCTCGAAAGAACTGGTTGCCAATAAACGTGGCATCTCAAAAAAAGTCCATGGAACCGTCAAAAAGATGAAGCAACAGGGGGCCACATAATACAAAGTTGTTATTGGATTAAGCTTGATTCCCCTAGAAGTGAGGAGGATCTGCAATAAGTAATACACAAGGAAGTAAATGGATAAATCATCAGATATACTTCCCATTTCACATTAGAATTGAAGCAGTACAACTAATTCTAGCATAACAAAACGACAAATTTCTGAGGTTGCGCCTGATTACACTCGACAAATTTAGGCATGTATTGTGTATGGATGTCAGAATCTGTCGTCCAAAATAAATAAAAAAATCAGCGACTATAGTCCGAGAGATTTAAGGACGTATAAATTAACGAACCCGCAAATTTTGGGTCGCGGGCAATTCGCGTGACAAAAGAGAGAGAAGAGTGTAAAAACATGCATCGATATTATTTACATATCGAAACTTTGATAGTCAATAAAATAGGAGAGAAGTAAACTGTTGGGATATAGTTTTTTATCATGTCTATTCTGAGTTCTCTGAGTAATTTCTGAATTTTCTGCCGCAGAGAACTCTATTTACACATGCAACAGATTTAGTATCGAAATATTTAGATTCTTAAGTGTAATCTGTGAGGTAAACTCTGGTCCATTGACTCCAATTGGCTAAAGCCCTTTAACTAACTAATCGTCTAACCAGCTATTAGAAAAAAAAAAAAAACAAAACCAAAAGAGACCATTTCAGATGTATATAATTACTAAGATATTTAGGCAGAAAGCACACAAAAAAGTACAGTACTTAGAGAACTACAACATTGAGTTCGTCAATTTGATCCCTGTTCCCTGGAAAAAAAAGGCAAGATACAAAACATCAAATAATAGTCAACAAAGCCGATATACTTCGTCGTTTTCGTTGAATGGTACTGAATCTGAAAGAAGGTTGAACACTTAATAAAGTACATCAGCTTGTATCTGTTTATTATCTGTTTCCACGCTAAAAAGAATTAAGTATAGCATGACAACACTAACTCGGTGTCTGTTTTCATTGCCATTCAACAACAAAATAACTAAACATCGATTGCTTTTCCTTACCGCTAATTCTATGAGCGGTGCAAAAACAGCCACGTCATTCGGCATTGAAAAATAATTAAAACACTCATATAAACCCTATGCTAATAATTTCTTTGCTCCAAAAGAAATTATCAGTTTACGGTGTAGTGTGCTTCTTCTTCTTCTTCTCTTACTTCTTGTTCTCTTTCTTCTCTTTCTTCTTCTTCCTCGTCCTCCTCCTCCTCTTCCTCTTCCTCCTCATCTTGCTCCTCCTCTTCCTCCTCCTCTTCCTCCTCCTCTTCTTCCTCCAATACATATATATATATATATATATATATATATATATATATATATATATTCTTTTTGTCATGTCATGGTAACCGCGGCAAAAAGGCGTAATCCGTGGAAGCGCCCATTCATTGCAAAAGTAATAGTTTATACATTATGTACACAGTGGAGACCGACTTTCATTTTGGCGTTTTCAATTTTGTCATTTGAAGGACATATTTTCACGGACAAAGACTTCAACTATTTTTAGATTGTACCAAAGGTACATGCAAAACAATAACAAAACAAAGTCGCATGAAACAAAAAAAGCAGACCCAAGAAGTCTCGGTTTCTGTCGGAAAAAAAAAAAAAAAAGTGCACCTGAATAAGGAAACACCATTAGAACAACCTCCGAAAAAACCTCGAAATCCGTTCAAAAAACTACTAAAAAACAAAGCCTCCATTTCTACAAAACACACCCACCATTTCCAAAAAAAAACCAAAAACCCTTTCAATAAAACAAACAACCAACCAACCAACCAATTTGCACCTGAATGAGGACCAATCGCGACGCCTCGACTGCCACAGCCCCGAGTTGCAGAGTTATTCCTGTCACATTGAAGGACACTTCTCCATAGGCCGCAATAGCCACTCCCGCTGTTATACAAATCATATTGTACCACGTGGCCAGTTTGTGGACCTCCTTGCTCGCCAAAATGCCAATGGCATATACCGCCACCGGCATAAGAGCTTTGAGCATCTGCAGGAATTAGAGAATCAATCGAATACAATAAATATCAATCGAATACAATAAATATCAATAGAATAGAATAAATATCCATCGAATGACACAAATATCAATCGAATACAAAAAATATCCATTGAATACCATAAATATCCATCGAGTACAATAAATATCAATCGAATACAATAAATATCCATTTAATACAAAAAATATCCATCGAATACAATAAATATCAATCGAATACAATAAATATCCATCGAATGAGATAAATATCCATCGAATGACATAAATATCAATCGAATACAATAAACATCAATCGAATGCAATAAACATCAATCGAATGCAATAAACATCAATCGAATGCAATAAACATCAATCGAATACAAAAAATAACAATCGAATACAACAAATATCAATCGAATACAATAAATATCAATCGAATACATTTAATGTAAATATTTGTTGATATATAGGTTTGCTACTTTTGTGTCCCTCTCCACCCTCTCACTTATCTC
Source organism: Zygnema cylindricum (assembly GCA_037447655.1). Lineage (NCBI taxonomy): Eukaryota > Viridiplantae > Streptophyta > Zygnematophyceae > Zygnematales > Zygnemataceae > Zygnema > Zygnema cylindricum. The sequence continues at coordinate 314,913 of JBBHKE010003238.1, forward strand.
CCCTCTCTCAGCTATCTCCCCTCTCTCAGCTCTCTCCCCACTTCTCCTCTTTCCCCTATCTCCCCTCTCTCCCTCTCCCTTCCTCTACTTCCCTCTCCCTCCGTCTCCCTCTCTCCCTCCCTCTCCCCTCCCTCTCCCCCTCCCTCTCTCCTTCCCTCCCTCCCTCTCTCCTTCCCTCCCTCCCTCAAAAGCCCTACAAAACCCTGACAAACCCTAAACTGGCAGAAAATGGCGAGGGAAGACCCACCACATTGTCCCTTGTCACTTCCCTAGATGAAAGAAACCCTACAAACTTCTAAAAAACACCCACAAAAGGCCCTAAAAAAGATAATAAATGAAACAAACAAACTAACAAACTAACATGTTCTTTGCCTCCGGTTGCTTACCTGGATGAAAGAAACCGAAAGGTAAATATACGCCGAATTAGAAAACCACAAACTTATAGAATATAAGGCTCCGATGGGAACGACTCCGGTGAGAAAAACATCTATCGGCATATCTATGGCATCCACAGCTTTAAAAACTCGGATGAGCAAAAACGCAACGGAAGAACAGAATCCCATGTGAATCATGGTAAGACTACAAAACAAAGAACAAGAAAAAAGAAAAAAAGCATAAATAAAACGGAAGGAAAGAGTCAGCGAGTGAGGGAGAGGGAGAGGGAGAGGGAGAGGGAGAGTGAGAGGGAGAACCGAGCAAAAACGCAACGGAAAAACAAAAATCCCATGTGAATCATTACAAGACTACAAAACAAAGGACAAGGAATGAAAAACAAAAGCAAAACAAAAACGAAAGAAAAGAGACAGCGAGTGAGAGAGGGAGCGGGAGAGCAGAATCCCATGTGAATCATGGAAAGACTACAAAACAAAGAACAAGGAAATAGAAAGTAAAACAAAAACAAAAGAAAAGAGACAGCAAGGGAGGGGGAGAGGGAGAGGGAGAGGGAGGAATGAAATCCAGGTTAGACCATCCAGGTTAGGTTATATTTTCTTTGCAATACATTATGGAATATGGATAGAACCTTTAATTCGAACGAGTCACAATAAAGTAAGTTCATCACTAAAGTTAAAGGGAAAGGATAACAAGATAACAGATAACGGAAAACGGAAAACTGAACTTGAACTGGTTTGTGGTCCTTTTTGCGGATTCATCTTTAAGAAATTGCAATTAAAATTCAAGGTATTTTTAAGATACAATTGGAACAATATCTTTTATTTTCAACAATCGATTCATTCACATATAAAAAAAAAGTGGTTTTATTTTAGACATGATTATTTTTATTGATCGAGAAAACCGGCAGCGGACATTTTTACTTATACTCGGCGAATATTTTCTGCAAAAATATGACAATTTTCTGCAAAAATAATGACAGGGTTCTGCAAAAAAAATGACAATTTGTCAGATAAATCTGGTCTTACAAAGTTGAAACCCTCAAATTTTACAAAATTATCTTCTTAACATCAAATATTTTTTTGCAAAATATTTTATTCGATTCTACAATCTTACCGAACCCGAAAAAAGAAAATGGGGTCCGTTTGGTTCCCTAATCAGCTATAATTAAAAACTGCCAATTAGGATAAAAAAACAAATTATAAATAATTGTGACAAACAATCGATTGATTATGCCACGTCAGCAAATATAAAAAGGAATAAAAAAGTAGCGCTGAATGTTTTCTCAGAGGGTGAAACATGAACTTTAGATCATTCCATTTTTCAAAAATTTAATCCAAACAAAAAAAAATAAATAATAATAATCACAAGATCGAAAAAAATATGTATACATTGATATAAAAAATATGTAAAAATTGGAAATTGGGTCGTCGGAAACTTAGCAGTTTGTCATTTCTCTCTCCAAAATTATTAATATTTTTTTTTCCCAAAATCTCCGAAAATAAATAAGGTGTTACTCGAAAAAGGAAGAAAAAACTCGAAAAATATTAATTATATCAAAATATAACTCGAAGGCAAATCTCACATCATATACCGGAATCCACACCGCGGATACTCTTTTCTCCCTTGTCTCTCTGTTTCCCTGCTTTTTTCTGCTCCTTTCGGCGATATTTTTCCTTTTTCTTTTCCTCCTGGTGTTCTTCCTTTTTTCTTTCTTCCTTTCGGCGATCCCACCAATTTTCTTTCCGACCGTTTCGTGCGTACTTTTTCCGTACGGTTTCCAAAAGATCCTCCGTTTTTCCCACGCCCGTGAAACTCAATCCGTCGACTTTCTGTTGCAACAAAATTCGTATCGGCGGGATTTGCCGATTCACCTGACTGAGATAGCCTGCCAGCTGTCATCTCCTCATTTGTTTGAGATCTGGGAATTCCGAGGGCCGAATGAGACAGAAGAAGAAGAATAAAGTGCGAAATGAAAAAAAGAAGGTGAACCGAAGGTCTGCAAATTATAAAAGACATGGATAAGTTTTAGAAAGGAAAGGAAGGGAGAAAGAGGAGAAGAGGCACGGGAGAAGTACGAGAAGTGGACAAATATTCATGATTATCCTCTATTCGTACGGAAATGATTCGTACGGAAATTATTAGTACGGAAACGTTTACGTGGCAGCAATATTTTGTTCCCTTTATTTATGATTCGTACAAAACCGCAAAAGTCAATCCTCGGAGAGACTTTCGACAGCGTAAAGGTGGAGTTCTCTATTAAGGAAAAACGAGGTTGACTACAGAATTTCGTACTGTTTCTTACATTTGTACGTTTGAAGTACACATTGGTACAAGTAGAGTACCGTTAAATTTGAATCGGTTGAACAGTTTTGACTTTCAAAATATTGTTTCAACCGCTTAAACTTTTGCCGCGATTGCGAAACGTCGACCGTCATAATCAAATTAGCAATTCACACGGCCGGCAAACTTTTAAGGCAATAAAACTGTGGCAACCACATGTAAATAAAAGTGTTGCAGAAAGTCACTTTTTGTCGCTACGTGAGCTCCACGATGAGAGCCCGTTGAATATTAAATTAGCCTCAAAATTGAAATTTAGTAGTATAAGCGTTACATTGAATTTAGACTTAAATTAGCCTCAAAATTGAAATTTAGTAGTATAAGCGTTACATTGAATTTAGACTCAAATTGAAACGAAACCTCTTTAAACTGAAGTACAGGACACCTTGAATCGTTGTTGGCGTAATGGAAGCTATTTAAGGTACCTTTTTTTTCCAAATTCTTAAATAACATAAATTATTATGTTTTTTCTTTTACGCCATTTAGGGTTCATTTCCAATGACCATACAAAACGAAAGTACATTGTTATTTAAATAGTGTGGTGTGTAGTTAGTGTCAGACTGTACACAGCTGTACCCTTTTAATTTACAAAGTACAATTTACGATGTTTAGTGAACGTTGACGCATGCGAATGTGCGGTCTAAAAATGTGATCATTCCGGGTCAAAAAATATCACGTTCGCACATAGTCGTCCAACAACCGCGTGGTCGAACGTGTGAACGTCATCTTATTCGCATGTGGAAGATCATTTTAGCAGTAGATGAACTTAACTGAATCAAATGTCGCCCTGGCGTATAGCAGTAAAATCTGATGTATAATGTTTTAACTTCAACTAAGTTCTTTGAAAACAATTATGGTGAACATTAATGCTAATTTGTGGTTTATGTTCAATTAGCGTGTATGTTTATGCTATTTCGGTGCTAAAGGTTAAAAGTTCATTGTAATATGGTGCCGATAATTATGATAATCATCTTCTCCCCTATCTGTGGAGTCCATCTCTAGACGCTCATCGTCCATTCCCTGTCTTTCCTCGTTTTCTTCCTCAATTTGAATCGGAAGTTGTGACTCCAAGAGAGGGTCACTCTAAGTCAAAACTTTCTCTTCCTCAGCAATGTCAGGCTGAACCGGAGTTCGGTTAGAAGGATCTCAACTAATTCATTTTCGAATTCAATTCTAACTCTAACGGGTTTAGTGTATTTGAAGTGATCTATCGACTTCCCTTCATCCATGACTACCAAAAGTTTTACTAGAATGATGTCTTCTCTTCCGAGATCATAAACTCTATATCCCTTTACATTTTCATCATACCCAAGTAGGTATCCCGGCTTTCCCCTTGCATCTAACTTCCGATCAGATTTTTTTGTGTTTAGACTAATAACTTGACTTCTAAACACCTTTAAGAGAGAAATATTAGGTTTTCTCTTGGTCTATCTTTCATAAGGTGTTTGTCCTTTTACCGTCGAGGTAGGGACTCTAATTTTGAGATAGTTAGCACAATTTATAGCTTCTGTCCAAAAACTTTTTCTTATCTTTTTATTTGACAACATACTACGGGCACTATCACTTAATGTCCGATTTAGTCTTTTGGCTACACCGTTTTGTTCGAGGTTTTTGGGACAGTCTTTTGGTGTTGAACCCCTTTTTATTTCAAAAAATCCTCAAACTCATTAGAAGTGTAATCCCCCCCATTATCACTCCTCACACTCTTTATATTGTCTTATGAAGCTTTTCACTCTATGCTTTATACTTTTTAAAATAAGCCGAATCCTCATATTGACTTTCCAAAAAATATACTCTAGAGTATCTAGACCAATCATCAATGATAGTAAGCATAAATCTTTTTCCTCCAAGTGATGGCACTTTGGTCGGTCCCCATGCATCAGTATGAACTAGATCTAAGGCCTTTTCACCCTTATATGTTGCGGTTTTTGGAAAAGGCAATATGTGAACCTTACCTTGAGCACATTCGCTACAATCATCTAAATTCTCATTGTCTCTAAATTGTATTCCCTCAACTACACCCATTATCTTCATTTCTTTAAACCTATCTAGATGCACATGTCGTAATCTTTTATGCCACATCATCAAATCACTTACACCATCATAGTAAACTCTCGTCTTTCCATAACTCAAATTCAGCCTAAATTTTCCTTGGCAACCCTTTTCACCTGCAAAGTATACTTCATTCTCATAGCTAGCAACAAAGACTCCTTTCTTAGTACTAGTCTCAAAACTCTTATCATCTAAGAACAAAGTAGAGATAAGATTCTTGTTCAACTGTGGAATAAAAAGAACATCGGAGAAAGGGTCTATAGATGTCTTTCTATTAACTCAAACTCTCAGATCCACAGATCCCACAGAATTAGTGGTTACAAATCTCCCATCCCCATACTCTATCTCTACAATAGAGATTTTTCTCATTTTGGTAAACAATAGTTTTTCTCTACACATATGCATAGGGGCTCTATAATCAATTATCCATCCTTCTTCGGAAGCTTCTCTTACTCCTCCAAACGCACACTTTTGCCCCCAGGGAATCTCCGGCTTACCTATCACCTCTCAGCTCCTCGTTGAGGAGAAGTTTTTCATCATCCTCAACAAAATCCTCTCCCATGACTTGTGATGCCACAAATGCCTTCTTTTTCTTTGCAGCTGGTTTGCCGATCTCTCCCTCATTCAACCTTATCCTGTCAGTTTATTAACCTCTGCCATGTAGTGTCCTAGCTTCTTACAAAAGTGGCAAAGCCCCATCGGAGGCCACGATCTAGATCCGTCATGGAATCCTCTTCCTCCTCAACCAAAGTTTCCGTAAGGTTTCTTGGAATCCATATCCCCCCAGTTAGTTCTACCAACCAATGCTTCAACACTCTTTCCTCCTCTCTAGATAACAATTATGTTTTCCAGAACCAAAATCATCCGCACAACAGAGTTCCAGATCCATCAATGATATGGCAAATCGTAAACCTTGTAAACAATGTTTTCATAGTCATCTGAGAGTTTCATCAACAAAGTATTCACTTTCTCTTTCTCTGTCTCCCATTTTCCTGCACTCTCCAACTCCTTAAATAGCGCGGCGAATTCATTACAAAAGTTTTACATCTTTCCCCCCTTTGTACTCATATGCTGTACTTTCTGATTCGTCAACTTTTGCTACTGAATCGTACCGCTCTTGTAATTATTGACAAGAGCCTCCCAAAACTCGTCAGTCGTGTCCACGTGAAGATGAGGTGTAGCTACTACATGAGTGAGCCGTCCAAGAAGATATTGAGTCGCCACGGTATTGTTGAAATCCCAGATTTCACTATCATTTGCCTCGGTTTTCTGATCATCTGCTACATGAACCGATCTAGTAGCCATCAGTGTGAGTTTCTCCTTCCCCTTCTCCTTCCCTGTGTTTGACACTATGCTTTCTCCAACATCCTCTATCACCTCAACCCCTGCAGACCAGCCTTTGAATCGAGATCCTCCAAACCCTAGTGGAACTCCCAATTTTGCGTATGGCCGACACACACAACCACTCACAATGCCTCATAGCCGTTTTTCAAACAATGCACCCCTCATCATGGTTTACCAATAAATGAACATTGTTCCATTGAAAATGGGCACCCTAGAGGGTGTGCCCATAACTTGTAATTCAGTGACCTTCATAGGTATACAGAATGTCTAGCTTATATAAAGCCTCTAGGATAATACATGCACTTTTAACTTTCGTAATGAATAAATGCCGCCTTGGCACGCGAAAACTCTGACCGTCTACACCTTTGTGAAGCTTGGACTCCTCTGAGGCCGCTGCAAAAAAAATCACTGAAATCGCTCACTTGAGCATTACGTTATGGTTGTTCAAAGACATCGAATTTATACAAATTGCCTATTGGAGAGAGCACTTTCAAAAATTTGTCTAAGGCTTAAGAACCTAGTCACAACTCTTCTAAACTAATCAAATTGCAGCACACTACATAATATAGATAGAAAGAATGGTAGTCGCCCTACTTTATGTACAGAAATAAAAGGCATCACTCTAGGTCTGCCACGTGGTAAGTAAGTCGTCCTCGTTACATCTTTTTCTTCTCCAGTATCCAATAGGATTATGCCACTTGTCACTTTCCTTCATTTTGACGAAGTACAGCTAAATAGTCTTCCCACATTTTGGCACTCACGGGTGCCGTCTGTTTGCAAATTCTGCGATTGATATCGATCGTTCAATCTTGACGGCGCGTCGAATGTTGTTGACCATTGAAATTCTGATTCCACTGCAAACTGGTCGATCGAAAATGACATTTAATTTTCTCCGTTGAAATTATATGTCTTTTCGTTTATTTCGTGAGGTATAGTTTTTTGTACTGTACTATAACTTCCATGTCCAATAAGCTTCATTTAGCCGTTAAATGAATTGTGTCGCCGCGTCACTTTTTAAATATTTATCAAATACACTAGGTGCATCGAGTCTTCAATACCTACCGGATAAAGAGGACGATTTTTCCGTAAGACTAACATCCGAGAGGTCACAAGGCCAAATCATGTCCTTGGCAGCCTAACTTTTGCGAAGCCTTGTCTTTTGCCCGTCTTCTTATCTGCCTTAGGCAGCATGGCTGCCTACAAGTTCTTAGTGACTATAAAAAGTATGATAACTACAAAATGACCATAGACCAACTAAGAATATATATAATAAAGTAACATTCTTCAACAACAAACATTGTGGCAACTCATTTTATTCTCAAGCGTCTCACTTAAGCAGTCGCTACACCTCACCTTCATGTTGACAAGGCGGCCGAGTTGTGGGAGGCTCTTGTCAACAATTACAAGAGTGGTATGATTCATCAGCAAAAGCAGACAGATCAAAAGGTACAAACATACGTTTTCAAAAGAGGAAATATGTTAGACCTTTGTAATAAATTGGTCGGGTTATTTATGAATTGGAGAGTGCAGGGAAATACAGACTGAGAAAAAAAAGGTGATTTCTTTGTTAATGAAACTTCCACATGATTATCATTTTATTGTTAACAAGTTTTAAGATTTTCTAGATTATCGATGGATGTGGAACTCCGTTGTCGGGATGATTTTCGAAGATTAAAGAGGTTTGGTCGAGAAAATGGGGGAGTTGGAAAATGAACGGGATCAAAATGCAAGTGTTGTCCCTTCCGAGTAGAAAAGGTTAGTTGGGAAAGTTTGTCTGAACCGGGAAGGCATTCTTCCTTAAATTGGCTCGAGATTCAATTCCCAAAGTCAACGATATGAAGGACAATAACGGGATGGGTTACGCACGGAAGGCTATGACTCAGTGCGGATTGTCGCTAAAGGATGGTAAATGGGAGGAGAGTATGCTAACCCAAGATTTTCAAGTCATCATCATGAAATGGCGATGCCATTTCGAGGGTGATGAGATGCCACTTCTTTCCATACCAGCACGACATCTACTCAATGACATTCGAGAAGTTAACACTCGACAAGATGAAGTCATTGATGACGGAGGTTGGGAGGACGACGATTTTGAGTCCCTTTATAGAGATGTGGTTTAAATAGTAAAGTGGGGAATGGGTGTTTGCATAAGTTAGTAATAATAGTGATTGCTTAGTCCACCATGAAGGTTGATTATATGGCCTCTTGTTCGGTCGTGAAAGAATAAATAAAGGTGAAATTTTTGCTTCAAAAACTTGGATATATGAAGAGTGGAATGCAAAAGATATTTTGTGAAAATCAAGCTGCGATTACAATTGCAGCAAACCCTAAGCATCACTTTAAAGCAAAGCATATGGATATTAGTTTGAAATTTGTTAGCGAGAAAGGTAAGAATAAAATAATTAGTTTGGAATATAGACTGGATGGAGAAATGGTAGAACATATGATGACTAAGCTGGTTCCCTCTACCAAATTGATATTTTTTATAGGAGAAGTGTGGACTAAAAGAAAAGATAAACTAGAAAATAAGGGGAGTGTTGAAAAAGGGTATTTTATAATCTATCTTCTTATTGGTCTATGGTCATTTTCCAGCTCTCATACTTGTTGTAGTTACTGAGAACTTGTAGGCAGCCATGGCTGCCTCAAGCAGATGAGAAGACAAGTAGAAGGAGGGCTCCTGCAAAAGTTAGGCTGTTAGGGACAAGATTTTATTTTGTGACCTACCGGATGTTACTCATACGGAAAAACAGTCCGCCTACTCCGAGGATTAAAGGAGCGAATCCGGACATACCACGTGTGGACATTTAGGCCATGTCGTACAATGTCCGTACATAAAGTACACCGGCAGCTGTACTTTTGCATACGGAACTGTATTCTGATTGGTTCTGTACATCAGTAGATAGAGTCTGTGAGAGAGATAGGACTTAGAAAAATTAGAAGATAGGACCCTCTCTCCCAGAGAGCTTCTGTACAAAAGGTCAACTTTGACCCTCCATAACTTACTGCTCAGGGGAGCAAATTCAGAGATTCTTTTTGCTATCGACTCACGGGAGTCTTGCCTTCAAAAGGGTGAAGGTGGTCAGGGTTTTTGTCTGCCAGGGTGGCAGTTATTTTTGCTTAAACACAAAGGGGTCAGGATTATCCTAGAGGCTTCTTGGAAGCTGTCCACTCTGAGGACTTATGGAGGTCTCAGAGTTTCAGGTTATGGGCCCACCCTCTAGGGTACCAATCTTTAATGGAATTGGCTTCATATACTGGGAAAGTATGATGATAGGAGCTCTATGCGAAAAAAGGTTTTGGGGGATAGTGAGTGGACGGTTGGGGCGTCCATCAAGTCTTGGAATTCCTCCAGGGTTTAAAGGAAGCAGA
>JBBHKE010003239.1:0-17952 GCA_037447655.1 Zygnema cylindricum
AGCAATAATGGTGATAATAATTGTTCTAGTTATCACAAGGTATCATACAAAAAAAAAATCTAAATATATACTAGTAAATGTTAATTAGAAAAGTACAACGATACTAGTAAATTGTAACAAAAGAAATATTAAGTTAATAAAGCAAGGAATATTAAAAAAGAATTTCAATAAATAAATGATAGCGTTAACAACAAATAATAGTAATAATGAATAAATAATAAAAAACAAACAAGAATAAAAAGAGATGAAGAACAATTGTAGTAATGAAGAACATTAGATGTTAGATGCTAAAAAATGGCAACTTAGTTTTAACTGAGAAATAATGTAACACATCTTTTGACTATTTATCGGCGATATTTGAAGCTTTTTTTTATGATAGTTATGTTTTCCGTTTGTACTGCAAAATTGTCTTGTTTTTCTTATAATTTATATTTAAGAATGTTTATTTATAGAAAATGAGTTGGTGGAGGAGAGGGGCTAAAGGGGCTGGCGCATTGAAAGTGGCATCAATCTGATATGCAAACATCACATTTTATGCTTTTGTTTCCTCTTAACTTTCATCTAGGTTATTTTTCCTTCAAAACTTGCGGATTATACTATTTTTTATTTAGTAAAAATGGTTGGGGGAGGAAGGGATTGTTACATAAGCTCTTTGGTATGATGTTTTGAAATTTTTTATTTCCCTAGATGTTAGCAAGTTTTTTAATTGGTTTTACATTTTTTCTGTTTATTTCGATAACCCGTCAAAATTGTGCACAAATGGTATGTTTTGTTCCGGAAGAAAATATTCCAGTCATTTATTTTGATATTGATAGATGATTCATTTGAAGTAATAAATAAAATATACCCATAAAAATCAAGAAATATCGGTTGTAAACACATTTTTCATCTCCCTAGTAGAATTTCTGTTAATCACACTTAATTTCAAATGCATAATACATGTGTAGAATTTTTTTTTTTAATTTGTAAAACTAACAATAAAATTATGTAACATAAAAGGTTTGTTTTCCGCACCTTTTGTATGTTCTGTTGTACATGAATCAAGGTTGGTGTCTTTTTAAACATGTTTATTATTTTAGAAGTTATAATGGATATCGATGGCTTGTCGAGTAATTTTATTTTATGATGGCAAACCATATTTGCAGTTCCTTTCTTAAAAACCACTTCACCGGGCCGGGTCGCGGAGAGAACGGGCGTCCATATTGTAGCCAAACAACAAACAATTGCCTGTTTGACCCAAGCCTTCAACCGAGTGTGCATCAAGTGATCAACGAAGTAAAAGCAATTGTGACGCGTTTTGCAACGCGACCCAACTAGGGGAGGCCCTTGCGAAGGAGATGGTATTTGCTTTAGTGGCACAAACGGGACATCATGTGCATGCGATGAAGGATACGACAATTCGGCCAACAAGTTCATTTGCAAATGTATGTCCTCTTTTGGTGAGGTGCAAATCATAAACCAATGCCTTATCTAAAACAATAACCACGGCCTTTTGACATTTTTTTATTATATGTGCATTCAATTAGATATTTATGGTATTATCTTTGTGCATGATAGTAATGTTGTGGCTATTGAAGTTTTTAATTATAAAAATTGCAAAAGAATTTTACAGGTAGCAAATTTAATTTATTGAATGAGATCTTACGAAGATGGCCAATTATACGTGGGAAAAATTATATTTTTAGTTTTCTATATTAAAACACAATCATCACAATTGATAGGTATGCGTGGGAATATTTTTGTTTCCAAACAAATATTTTATTTCGCGGTGAACACATTATATTGAGTCATTTTCTCCTTTGCATATGTTATGGATGTAGAAAAAACAAGTTTCAAAGATATTTCATGTCTACACCAAAACAAAAAAATGATCTCGATTTTTTTGAAAAAAAATCTTGATGTTGCCTGTTTAATTCGGTGTTAGAAAATATTATAGCCAAAAAACAATTGTTAGTTGGCAAGTATGGTCCTGCCCTCCCGCTCTCTGCCCCTTTGCCCCAATTTACTTGCCCCAGTTTTTCCCTCTCTCTTCCCCTTTGTAACTCTATTCTTCTCTCTCATCTGCCCGTCTATCCTATAATTCCCCCTAATTTTGTTTTCCTCCCTCCATCCCTCATTTCTCGCCTCTTTGTGGCGATGGCGTCGACCCGACGCCATCGCCGAGGTGTCGCCATTTCCCCCTTTCCCTCCCTCTCATTTTGTCCCCATCTATCTCGTTTTCCCCTCTTCTTTCCCCGCCGTGACACTCCTCTTACACCTCTCATCTGCCCTTATCTCCATCTCTCCCTCTACTTTTTGTTTCTTCTACCCTCGATCCCTCATTTCCCACCACTCAGCCCTCCTCTCCCACTTTTATTTCCCTTTTCATTTTGCCCCTCTACCTCCCTCTTTCTCTATTTTTTCTCTATTTTTTTCCCTCCCCCCATTCCTCATTTTCCACCTCCCTATGGCGATAGCGTCAACCCGACGCCATCGCCGAGTTGTCGCCGATCTGACAACAACTCTATTTCTCCCCTTCCCTCACTCTCATTTCCCCCCACTCAGCACTTCTCTCTGACCTTTTTTCCTTTCATTTGCCCCTCTATCTCCCACTTTCCCTCTATTTTTTTCCCTCCCTCTATCGTTTATTTCTCACCTTTCGTCGCGATGGCGTCGGCCCGACGCTATCGCCGATCCGTTGCCAATTTGCCCACAACTCTATTATCCCTTTTCCCTCCCTCTGATTTTTTACCCCTCTTTCCGATCCTCTTTCCTCCCTCTTTGCCCATTTGTCCCACCAATCTTTCCCCTTCCCCCTCCTTTCACCAATCCATCCCTCTCCCCACCCTCTGCCTCTACATCTTTCTCCCTCCTACTATTTCATTCTCCCCGCACTCCCTCCCCTATTTCCCACTTCTAACCCCCACTTGCTCCTCTATGTCTTTCCCTCCCACTATTTCATTCTCCCTTCCCTCTCTCCCCATTTCCCACTTCTATCCCCCCCTCGCTAAGTTTTCTTTTTTCCCCTCCCCCTTTTCTCTCCTCTTCCCCTTCCACCCATTTCTGTTCCGCCAACCCTTTCTTTCTCATTCCCTTCTCTCTCCATCCGTCCATCTTTCCCTCTCTCTCTCATTTTCTCCTCCCCTTTCTTTATCTCCCCACTTTTTTATCTTTTTATCTTCCCTTATCCCCCTTTCAACCTCTCTCTCTATCCCCTTCCCTTTCGTCCCCTTTCCCTTGTACTCTCTCTTTCCCTCTACTACTTTTTCTATATCTCTCTCTATCTCTCTTCATCTCATCCGCCCCCTTTCGCGGTTGTGCTCTAATCCTATCTCCCCCTCTTCTCTCTCTCCCCTTCTTTCCCTCCCTCTCTCCTTTTTTCCCTCCTCTCTCTTTCCTCATTTTTTTTCCTCTATTCTTACCTTCTATCTTCCTCTTTGTCCCACTCTCTCCCTCTCCCCCTCTTTCTCCCTCCATATCTCCCTCCCTCTCTTCATCTCTCTTATTCTCTACTTCTCCCTTCTCCTCTCCATTTCTGTCTTTCTCGCCTTCTCCTCTTTTTCCACCCCTGTCTCTCTCTCTCCCTCTCTTGCCCTCCCCCTCTCATCCCCTACCTCTCCCCTTTTTTTTCCACCCTTTTCTCTATTTTTCCCTCTTTCTCCCACCTTGTTTTGCTCCCTCTCTCCCATTTCTTCACCATCACTCTCACCTCTCCTCTCCCTCAAAGCCTCTCTTTTTCTCTCTTCCTCTTTGCCCCCTCCTCGCTTCATATCTCCATCCCCATCATTATCCCTCTATCCCCCTCTCTTTTCGTCTCCATCCCCCTCTCTTCCATCCTCTCGGATAATCAGTCGTTGAAGTCCATCCACTTTTCACCGAAGATCAACAAACTTTCGTTGGAGATCGACGAAATTTGTAGGAATTTTTCAAAAAATATGTCACCTACCCTTAGAGGAGGATCCCTAACTCTTGTCAGTTTTGGAGTTGGTGGAAAAACGACAACTATATTTTCCTAGGAGATACGTAGCTCGTTCGCCCTAAAACCCCGAAATCGCTTTATTACCTTTTCTCTCATTCTTTGAAATTTGTCACCTTCTTTGTCTTCTTGCACATGTGGAAAATGCTATTAAGTCTTGGGTCCCAAATATGAAATATGTGTTGTGGTTTATAATTATCTAAGCCCCTAGCCCTTTCGGGATTTGCGTACCTCCATTCTGGAGGCCAATCTGTAGGGGGTGTAAAATAGAAACGTGAGAGGCAGGAGGCATCTATTGCTCCATGTTGCCCTGTAGGTGCGGGGAACCTCCATTCTGGCTCTTCATGCCTTGTGTGAATTTGCGAGAGATCTCTTTGGTTCTCACGCCAAGACTGAATTGGGGAGAGGTCTCTTTGGTTCATGGGCAGTTAAGATAATTTCAACTCTAAAAGAGAATTTGAAGATCCCACCTCCATCACAAATGCCAATCTGTAGGGGGTATAAAATAGAAAGGTGAAAAGTAGAAGGCATCCATTGTACCATGTTGCCCTATAGGTGCGGAGAACCATCGGTCTAGCTCGTCACGCGTGAGGTGAATTGGCAAGAGGTCTCTCTGGTTCACGGACAGTAAAGTTAATTTTAACTCTATAAAAGGATTTGAAGATCCCACCTCGATCACGTCGTCGTCAATATTGAAATTAGTTTCTTTTTGCCGCTCCGTACTTTCTGTTGATTGCTCGTCTTTCGTAGACTCATCTTCCTCGTATTACGAAACCTTTATGTCACCCTCCAATGTGTGGTAAGTAGAGTTTGACCCTTCCAAAAGTTTATCCCCATCAACAATGGGTTCGTCAATGGGTTCGCCCATCCACTGTACAGATGGTTCGTACTTTGCATCATCAATGTTGTTGCAAGTACTAGATAGCCCTATATCAAATTCAAAATATAAGGGTTGCAAAGGGCGTCTTCTCCTTCTCTCTTCTCGTGCCTGTACTATGCGATCTCCAATTGTATGTCATTCTTCGAAGGCGTTTGCTGGAACGGGAGGTTATTGACCATGTTGACGGGTAATATGATTAAGTAAAAAATCTATGGTGACCGTTCTCAGTTCCGATGTAAAAAAGACAAGTAAAACATAAGAGACGGGATATTGAAAGTAGTACGCTTACCTTCAAAGTAGAAATAGATGTAGGAAGGTTTACGAAATGTAATTTGCGTACGCCGTTACAACATACACATAGACATAACGTGGATTACGTGATAATTTTCGTGTACGTCCAAAGTTGACGTAGGCTTTGAAGTATGTATGAATAAAAATCGCGTAAAAATGTGACGTCGATTGGCCTTCCAACTTCTATTCGAATCCCCAAACACTTCTATTTAAATTGAAAGTGAATCCCCATTCTAATGAGACGCTCGAAATTATACATTTTGTGTACAAGGTGATTTAGAATTGGTATTGAGCTATAAATCGTTTAGAGCGCGCGAAAATTCAAATTTAAATTTGTAATTTTTACGTCTCATATATCTCGCCCACATTCACAAGTTGGCAACTTCAGCGACAAAGATGGCGTTAGCGACGCCACGTCGCCGATGCCGCCTCATTCTCCTCAACGATGACGACGCGAGTGCGTCGCCATGTCGTTGTCGCTAACCTTTGTTGTTGTTGTTTGTTTGCCCACCTTACCCTAAAAAACTGACACTAATTTAAATCGACGATAGCATCTGTTCCTTATTGTTTACTATCTTCCACAACATTTTATTCTTACCTACATTGGTCATTTTTTTTTTTGCTCATTTAGATTACGTACCTCTATAATATCCTCTAAGGCGTTGTCGGCCTATGAAAATGTTTGTCGAAGAAAGCAATCGGGGACTTCGACTCGATCTCGGTGGAAAAGGTAGGTGTTCTTATAATTTTCAACCCCCCTTTGTACCAATAAAACCTCCAAATAGACAGAGGTGAGAAAAAAAAGATACATGTATGCGTTCACCCTTCTCCTTACTTGCACAATATGCGCTTCAAAAGCCTTTTTAACATTCGAGTTTTGTTATATCAATAAAAGTTTATTAACGAAAAAAACATATATAAGTATTATTTGTAAACGTTGTAATTGAATAGAAAGCCATCAAGAAGGGAAGTTGTCACCCTTTGCTCTTAGCTGCCGTTGCATCTGCCCCTCCCATTGCGTGTGTCTTGGAGTTTGATTAAATTCCAAGACTGAAAAACGCTGCATAGATGACGCGAAAGTGGGTGTGGTAATCCGTATTTTTTTCATCATTCGATGACTTCGGAAATAAAAATAAGTCGTACCTATGCATGGATCACAATTGTTAATAGAAAAATAAAATTTTCAATAAAATTATAGTTACAAAAGCGAATTGAGTTTACAAGTACAATTGTTTCAGCATACCATGACTCTCTAAAAAAAAAATCCAAGCATCCCCAACCATTTTTTTTTTCATGTGAAATAAGTATAGTAGTCATATAGAAATCCCTTCAACAGGACAAAGGTTCCAATTCCTATTTCGGATAACACCGAAATGTTTTTTTCGGCCGTTCAACATTCGAAATAACAACGCATAGTTAGTTGTTATAAGCTCTAAACAATGACATTGTCTGTGGTATTTTTTACAAAAAAAATAACCTAAAATAGATATACCTTGTTAGTCTTGGCGTTCATGTCCAAAAATTTGAGCAGGTGGCAAGACGTGGAACCTACACTACCCAGTTCTATGTAAATAAAATCGCATAAGTTCATTGTTCGGGCATTGTTTCCCCTGCCGGCAGCAAAATGGGTTAAAAGAGTAATGCCATGGGCCTTCATGTTCTCATGCACAAAATCCATTGTCGTACAGACTTCAAGCCATTTTCTACTCATTTCTTTAAGTTGCTTGCCGTTATACCCGTCACCAGTAGCCTCCGATTCTCGATCAAAATGTTTCCGTTTACACCTCACACAACTCGGGCGAATCATTCTTTTTATACTAGTTGATGTATAAGGTCCATTTTTGACGTCTTCATATGTCATCCCTATGATATCGCATTGTATTTTATAGAATAAACTTAAATTTTTTTATTAAGGCCTGTAAAAAACCTTGTGTTTGCAAAAAACAAAATAATAAAACAAAATAAACAAAGTAGAACCATACTTTAGCTAATGTCAATTTTTTTTCATGCACGAAACTAAAACTTGTATGGTTTTCCACTGTCTCACCCACAGTCGCCACACCATTTCATTCTTAAACTGTTATTCAATTCATAATATTGTTTGGCTGTTTGAAAAAACACCAATGTCTAACGTACCTGTTGTTGATGAGCAAATTAAAGGATTAACTGAATTCTGTTGAATTATTAGTCTCTAAATAAAGCTCATACATGTGAGGCCCATTCGTTCAAATATTTCTCCCCACTATTTTTTGAAAAAAATTAAGATGAAAAATATTCCATTTCTGAATTTGTCACTTCTCATTCTCAACTCACCAGTTTTGTAGAATAACACACATCACAAAAAACAAACCCTTAACATTTTAAAACAAATAAGTCAAGACAAAAAAACAAGACAAAAATAAATATACCACTACCATTCTTGAGTTCAATGATCGTTCAAAAATGTTTAAACCCACCGAAATCAATTATAGTTATGTTATAATTTTGCAAGACAAATTATACTGTTGAATGCGTCGCGTGTACTTTTGAAACCGTCTCTGTTTGACAAACTTCCTGTCGTCTGGATTCAATTGTAGTCGGAGTAAAATCGGCTGGTGTTTCCAGGTGCGTCTATTATCGTTTTCGCCGTCCATATCGCAATCGGCATATTTTGACACTACTCATTCACGTCCATTTTTCCTCTTAGGCACTGAATGTTTCTACTATTTGTATTTGTTCTTTGGCCACTTAAACGTTCAAAATGTTTAAATTCGACCCTACGGCTTTGGGCCTTACCCGCAAAGGTTTCTATATAACACACTGAATAATAACTATGACATATAAGCTAAACAACACCAAATTTGTTTGTGTGGGAGATTAAAGAAAGTAGAAACGAGAGAAGGAGAGAAAGAGAGAGCAAGAGAAACGCAAAGAAAAAAAATGCAAAAAGGGTACAAAAAAGAATAATTTTGTCAAAAATCATGATGATAAGCACACGAAAAAATG
Organism: Zygnema cylindricum; assembly: GCA_037447655.1. Lineage (NCBI taxonomy): Eukaryota > Viridiplantae > Streptophyta > Zygnematophyceae > Zygnematales > Zygnemataceae > Zygnema > Zygnema cylindricum. Next base: position 8,112 of record JBBHKE010003239.1, read on the forward strand.
CTAAAAGCGGAAAAAAAAAAAACTGTTTTAGGTTGAAAACGACCGTCCAGAAGACACGATGTCTTCCCAACAGTAGACTTTCTATCTAAAACAATTTTAATTTTTTTTTCCGTTTTTACCATTTATTTGTGTGCTATTTATCGTGATTTTTGAGGAAATAATTCCCTTCGATAACTTCCCAACAGTCGTCATTCAACCTACAACAGTTTTATCTTTTTTTTTTTTCATATTTTACCTCTTTTTTCGTATGGTTATCATTTTGATTTTTGAGGAAGTTATTCCATTTTTAACCTTTTTAAGATCTATTCTTTTTTGTGTCTTCTCTCTCTCTCTCTCACTCTCTCTCTCTCTATCTATCTCTCTCTCTCTCCTTCTCTCTCTCTCTCTCCATCTCTCTCTCTCTCCCATCTCTCTCTCTCTCCATTCTTTCGTCTCTCTAATCTCTCTCTTAAGGTCTCTCGTCTCTCTCTCTCTCTCTCTCTCTCTCTATCTCTCTCTCTCTCTCTCTCTCTCTCTCTCTCTTCTCTCTCTCTCTCTCTCTCTCTCTCTAATTTTATCTTATCTTTTTCTTTCTCTCTTTCTCCTTTTTCCTTAGGCTATCCGCCTCGAATACCTCTCTCTCTCATCCACTTCCACAGGGGCATTTAGTGACGGCTTAATGTCATTGTTGTTATAGGGAGTTTTATATGGAAACCCTTGCGAGTAAAGCCCAAAAAACGCTGGGTCGGATTTAAACATGAAAATCGTCATCCTGAAATATCCATGGTGCCAGTGTGTATACAGATTAGACTCCTCCATTATCCCGATGGTGAAACGGACGACGAAAACGATAATAGGGGCACTAAGAAAAATAGAGTGGAGTCACCAGTTGATTTAACTCCGAACACAAAAATATCCATACGAGAGGCAGTTTGTCAAATAGAGAACACACGACGCATGCGACACTCGACGGTGCTTGACCAACTTATAATATTATTATAATTGATTTCGGTGGGTTTTAGCAATTTTGAATAATATATTAACTCAAGAATGGAAGTGGTTTATTTACTTTTGTCTTGTTTCATTTGTTTTAAAATGTTAGGGGTATTTTTTTTGTGATGTGTATTATTTTACACAACTTGAAGGTTGAGAAAAAAAAGTTAAAACTTGAGAAAATGAATGTTTTCTCTCCTGACTACCATCAAAAAATAAGAAGGAAAAATGTGAGAAACGTATAGCCCTCATGTACATGATACTTAAAAACTAAATTAATTCAACAAAAGTCGGTAGATGCCTTTTATTTGTCATATCGACAACAAGTACACTAGTCTTTGGTGTTTTGTGAACAACCAAACAATGTTATGAATTTTAAAACAGTTGGAGAATAAAAACGAGTGGGCGGAGTGGGAGAGAGAGAGGAAAACAACAATAGTTTATGTTTTGTGCATAAAAAAAAATTGACATTGGAGAGAGTAAGGTGTTATTTTGTTTTTTTTTATTTTGTCATTTGCAAACACAGGGTTTTTTACATGATATGATAAAAACATTAAAGTTTTTCCATAAAACACTTTGCGATATCATAGAATTGACAAATGAAGATGTCAGAAATAGACCTTATAAATCAAGTGTTATAAAAAACGTGATTCGCTAGACCTGTGTAGAGTGTAAACAAAAATATTTTGATCAACTGTCAAGGTTGTTAAAGACGGTTATAACGGCAAGCAGCTTGAAAAAATGAGTAGGAAATGAATTGACGCTTATACGATGAAAGATTTCGTGCATAAAAATATGTTGGATGGTGGCATTACTTTTTTAATTCATTTTGTAGACGGAATAAAAAACAGTGCCCAAGCAGTGAACTTTTGCGATTTTGTGCCTCGAAAACTGGACAGTGTGGGTCACACTTTTTACTACATGCTTAAATTTCTGGAAATGAACGACAGTATTAGCAAAGTGTATCTATTTCTGTTTTTCTACTTGGTAAAAAAATCCATAGACAATGTCATTACGTTCGGGTGATAACAGCTAACAGTGCGTTGTTATTTGTAATAAAGAAAAGCCGAAATCAGCATTTCGGTATTATTCGAAATAGAGATTATGACCTTTATTCTGTTGGAGGGATTTTATGTGGCTACTGTATTTGTTTCACATTGAAGTAGAGACTGGGTTGGGGGTGCTTGGATTTTTCTTGCAGAGAGTCATGGTATGCTCAAACTATTGTACTTGTAAACTCAATTGGCTTTAACATTTGTATACGCATTTGTAAGTGTAATTTTATTGAAAATTTCATTTATTTTGAAGATATTTGTGATGCATGCATATGTACGACTTATTTTTATTCCCGAAGTCGTCGAAGGATGAAAAAAGTATGGATTACTACACCCACTTTCGCTTTATCTAGGCTATTTTTTTGAGTCTTAGAATTGTATCCAACTAGAAGTTACACGCAACGCAAATGGAAATTGCAAAAGCAACTCAGAGCATGGGTTGAAAACTTCTTTTCTTGATGGTATACTATTCAATTACAACGTTTATACATAATGGTGGTATATGTTTTTTGCGTTAATAACATTTTTAATGACATGACAAAACGCAAATGTTAAAATTGCTTTTGAAGTGCATCTTGTGGGACTGAAGAGATGGGTGAACGCCCACATGTATCTCTCCTACATAACCTTTATCCCCTTGGAAGTTTTATTGTTACAAGTCGGGTTTCAGAATAATAAGAATATTTGCCTTCTCCACCGAGATCGAGTTGAAATCCCCAATTGCCTTGTTCAACGTACATTTTTGTAGACCGACATCGCCTTAGAAGATATTAAAGAGGTACGGAATTTAAATGAGCAAAAAAAAAAAAAACTAAAGTATGAGGGAATAAAATGTTGTAGAATAGATAAAACAATAAAGAACAGATGTTAGCGTCGATGTAAATTAGTGTTGGAATTTTACGGTAAGGTGGGCAAAGCGGCAACGACGACAAAAGTTGCGACGACAACGTGGCGACGTTGTCGCGTCGCCGTGGCTGAAAAATGTGAGGTGGCGTCTGTGGCACCATTGGCGTTGCCAAAATCGTCAACTTGTGAATGTGGGCGCCGTGAAATAAGATGCAAAAATTGCAAATTTAAATTTGAACTTTCGCGTGCTCCGAACGATTTGTAGCGATATACCAATGTTAAATCGCATTGTACGTCAAAATGTATAATTTTGAGCGTCTGTTTAGCATTCCGATTCACTTTCAATTTAAATGAAATTCTTTGGTTTTTCAAATTGAAGTTGGAACGCGAATCGACGTCACAATTTCTACACGATTTTTAATCTTGCATGATTCAAACCGTTCGTCAACTTCGAACGTACGTGAGTTTTATTTCGCAATCCGTGTTACCTCCATGTGTACGTTATAATAGCGTACGCAAATTAGATTTCGTAAACCTTCGAACATCCATTTGTACTTTCTAAGGTAAGCGTAAACCTTCGGACATCCATTTGTACTTTCTAAGGTAAGCCTACGTCTTTCAACATCATTTCTCTTAAGTTTTATTTGTCTCTTTCATGTTAGAAGTTAGAACGACCACAATGGATATTTTACTTAATCATATTACTCGTCAATGTATTGAATTACCTCCCGTTACAGCAATCGCTTCCGAAGTATGAGATACAACTAAAAATCAGAGAGTACTCGCACAAAGAAAAAAAAAAAAAACGCCCTTTGTAACCTTTAGATTTTGAATTTGATATAAGGCCACTTAGTACTTGCAACAACGTTGACGATGCTAAGTAAAAACCATCTGTACAGGCGATTGCTGAACCCATTGTCGAACCCATTATTGATAGCGATGAACTTTTAGAAGGGTTAAACTGTTCTTACCACACAATGGAGGGTAACATAAAAGGCTCTAAATACGAGGAAGACGAATCTACGAAAGACGAACAATCAGCCGAAAATACAAAGCGGCAAAATGAGGCTAATTATAGTACTAACAACGATATGATGGAGGTAAGATCTTTAAATCCCCCTTTGGAGTGGAAATTAGCTTTACTGCCCAGAAACCAAAGAGACCTCTCGCCAATTCACTCCATGCGTTAAAACCAGATTGATGGTTCTCTTACCTATAGGGCAATATGAAAAACTGGATGTTTTTTACCTTTCACGTTGCCATTTCATACCTCCTGCAGATTGGGTACTCAAATCCCGAAAGGGTTATGGGTTGAAATAATGAAAAACCAAAACCCCTAAACATTTCACCTGACTTACTTGTATATCTCACATGGATGAACATGGCAAGTGGCGACATTAAAATATCATCTTCCGTATTTACTCAGTTTGATATTTGTGACAAACGACTTTCTTGGATTATAGGTCGACAAGATGGCAAAGAGTTTGATGTGTGTAAGGTTCTCTTTCTACACCATACTTGGGCCCCAAGACTTAGTAGCATTCTCCGCGTGTGCAAGAAAAAAATATGTGACAAATTTTAAGGAAATGAAAAAAAAAATATTAAGGCGAATTCGGAGTATTAGAGAAAACAGCCTACGTATCCGCTTGGAAGATATGCAATGGGTGCTTTCTACCTTTCACGCTCCCATTTCATACCCCATACAGATTGGCCTCTAAAATATTCGTACTCAAATCCCGAAAAGGCTATGGGCTGAAATAATGAAAAACCACAACACCCTTAAAGATTTCACCTGATTTACCTGTATATCCCACATAAATGTACATGGCAAGTGACGACATTAAAATATCATTTTCCGTATTTACTCAGTTTAACATTAGTGACAAACGACTTTCTTGGATTATACGTCGACAAGATGGCTAAGAGTTTGATGTGCGTAAAGTTCTCTTTCTACACCATATTTGGGCCCCTAGACTTAGAAGCATTCTCCGCGTGCGCAAAAAAGAAAAAAATATGACAAATTTCAAGGAAATGAAAGAAAAATTATAAAAGCGAATTCGAAGTATTAAGGCAAACGAGCTACGTATCCTCTTAGAATATATAGTTAGGGTTCGTAAATTAACTCTACCACCGAGAAAAGTCAAGGTTTCTCTACTAAAAAAAGGCGAAATCTCTTTTGAAGAATTGCTACAAAAGTTCGTCAATCTCCAACAAATAGTTTTTGGTCTTCGGCAGATAGTGGTTAGACTTCGACGACTGATTATCCGAGAGGATTGAGAGAAAATGGATAAAGACGGAATGACAGACAGAAAGAGGTATAGTAAGAAAAGCATAGAGGTACCAAGCGTTTTAAACGCACGCATGAAACGTCGAAAAAATAAAGATTTATGCCAACGGAACAAATGCAAAAAAAAAAAAATGCTTTGACCTACTTGTACAATGACCGGGACCCTCCGTACATACACTTCGAATAAGAACAGACACATAACTCCGACGAACAAAATCAACACTTAAACAAGACGTAAATTGACAACCGACGCTAACGACAAATCCCACAATGTAAAACCTAACAAAAAGTGCGTGCGACATGCGTGCACGATTCGTATAAAAAACGCACTAAATCCTACCGTACTTCGAAACCGCATGTTTTCGAGTAAAGTTTGAGCTGTTGACGTGAAACATGTCTCCTTTCCGCGGCACTAAAAATTAAAAGTTCGGAAACCAAAAAGTTCGAAATAGCAACATTCTCAACGGCGACTCAAGGAATGGTCGATCTGAAGAGTTGCGGTGAAACATATAAGAAAGCGTGTTGAACGGCCGTCCACCCACGTCAAGAATTAAATGATAACCGACATTTTCCATCGTTACTAAAGTTGATAAGAACGGAAGAACGAAACTTGAGTACAACGGAATAAACCGCAAGTATCAGCGATAGTTATCGAACCTATGTTATCACAATAGAAAACCTTGCGATAAAAAACTGGCAGTTTAGTTTTCTATCGCGATAATACCGGTACCAAATATATCGTTCCAGTATATCGATTATCGGTAAGCCAAAAAGTGGGGCATATCAGTTATCGGAGAACACTGAAATTTCTATTGGTGTATCGGAAAAAAAATTACAGTGATAACAACCATACCGATAGTTATCGGTTATCGAACGGTCAGGGGTCCCGATATATCACTCTGAGACCAACAAATTCCTTATCAGCGATAAATAGAAAAAATATAGTATGTTATATAATAGTAACTTAATATGTAATGTAATATATTTTTCACTTTATATAGCATGGCATGCCATGTGTAACAATTTGTTCGTACTCTGTGTTGGCGGTTCAGTATGACGGCATCAACCACACAACTATACAACACAAGCCGTACAACTATCGTCGATAGGTATCGATGCTAGTGTTATCGCAATAAAAAACCGATATATCGGCGATAACACCAGTTCGATATATATATATATATATCAATTATCAGCAAGCCAAAAAAAGGTACATATCGATAATCGGCAAAAATGTGCCAATACACAACACTATAAATTTCCATATGTTTCATTCGTGATACGTTTCGCACGTGTGAGAACAATTCTTATTGTACAACGGTTATAGATTGGCGGGACGTCGTTTCAAGACTTTGTGACGAAATTTATTTTGTAGTATTGTGTATCGGCAAGGTTTTGCCGATAATCGATATGTACATTTTTTTGGCTTGCCAATAATAGATACATTGGCACGATATATCAACACCGGTGTTATCGTCTATAAAAAACCGATGATATCGGTTTGGTATCGCGATAACACAGGTACTAATAACTATCGACGATAATTGTACAGTTCGTACCGTACAATTGTACGATTGATTCAGTCGTACTGAATTGCCATTTTTCTCTTACACAGCGTACGGAACAAATTGTTACACGTGGCATGCCACGCTATATACAATGAAATATATAACACAGTATATTATAAAGTACTATTATATAACGTATTATATTTTTCTCACTTAACGACGATAAGGAATTTGTTGGTCTATGAGTGATATATCGAGACCCTTGACCGTTCGATAGCCGATAACTATCGTTATCTGTATTATCGCGATAAATTTATTGCCGATACACAACACTAATATTTTCTGACGCCTTGTCACAAAATGCGAATGACAAACAAAGGACGAACTAAACGAATCATATCATCGCTTCGACGCGTTTTTTAGTGTTTAAAACAGTTAATATCGTGCATCCGTTCAACAACGCACGGCATGTACACCTAATCTTAACAAATGTCCTATGTGCACAAAACGCAATAAACTAACAAATACTACGTATAGTCGCATCAAACCATTTTGAAAAGTAAATAAAATTCGTACCATGCGTAGCACCCATACACTTTATATACATTTGCGAAGAGTGACTGTATATGTCAATGTATTTTAGGGTTAGTTAGTGTTTTTAGGGGATTTCAGGGTTTATAAGGTACATTTGTTTTGTAAATTCTGTAAATTTAAGTACAAATGTTTTTGATTTTTAGTACATTTAGGTAGAGTGTCCATATTATTCCATACTTTTTACGGTTATTTGTTTTAGGTTTGTTACTTTACGTTGCCATACACTTCCATATTTATCCGTACAGCTGCGTTGCAATTGACGTACAGTAATTGACATTTGTGTACATTTCCGTGCATTTTAGGGTTAATAAGCGAGATTTTAGGGTATTAAGAGGAAATTTAGGGTTTTAAGTAGTGTTGTGTCTCGGCAGGGTTTTTGCCGATAATCGATATGTCCCTTTAATTAGAGGAGTTAATTATAGGTTAACTTAGAAGTGACGACGAGTTCAATAGGCGTATGACATTTTTTTTTTATTCTTGTACTTAGATTTGGGCTTTGTTATAGTTTTCACTTTAACATGCTGATCTTGTTACTTTTGGTAAACATCGTAATGACTTTGTATGAAATATACACATTGATGTTTTGTTTCACACGGACGGCTCGTTGCAATTGTGCGTATGACGGTCGAGTTTAGATTTGACGGTCAATCCGTTGGACAGGCTTGACTTGCGAGATATCTTAAGAACCGGTTAAAGTTTTGCCAATGTGTACTTAAAAATCTACAATTTTTGACAAGCTGACGTAAGTGACTTGCCCGCAACCCAAATAATTACTGCGATGATCAATTCCCTAATTATACATTAAAGATCTATGTTTTTAAAACTCGTACCACAAGCATTCAGTTTTATATAACTATTTTGTACGACTGTTCCGTACAACTGTTGGGCCTGAGTGTTTTGTACGATTGTTTCACACCACTGTTTCATACTACTATTTCACTATTTTGAACGTCGATGTTCAAATAGTGCGATTTTTTCATTTTTTCCGATTTTTACTTATAATTCGTGACTTAAAAAAAAAAAACAAAAAAGCGCGGAGTACTTTCTGTTCGGTAAACTGAATGGAAAATCTAGGGGAAATGTACGGTATTTTACGGAAAATGTACGGACTTTGACAAAAAGATACGCTGCACTTCTTAGTACTTTATGTCCAGTAAACTGAACAAAACTTTAACAGAAAATGTACGGAATTTTACCAAATGTACGGAATTTTACTGAGAATGTACGGACTTTTACGAAAAGAGGCGTTGCAGTGTTGCGCCATTTGCGCGCGGTAAGTTTGAATTTTGTACGATCGTACGGATTTTGTTTTACATATACGGAACAGTACGGATACAAAATCACTAACGATTTTAACATTTTTTTCAAATCGTGCAATGTGTTACTTACGTATAATTCGCCGCGATTAAATCTTTCGTACTAAACGGTTTGAACAACTATGATTTTGAACGACTATTTGAAACGTTTATTTCATACCAGTATTTTCTACAATTTTTTCATACAACTATTTCATACGACTATATCTTGTGGAAATAGATTTGGGAGGACGCATCATCGAAGTTCATCCCTCTGAACCTGAAGCCTTTCGCACTTTGATCCGGTGAAGAATCCAATTGGTCATGTCGATTCGGTGGAGGAGCCAGAGACGAAAGAATGGTAGAAGACTTCGTCTTTTTCCCTCCAATAGCGGCAACACTTGTCACCTTAATAACTCTCAAGGAGCACACAAGCTTGGATACCACTTGAAGGATCGATAAGGAGATAAAGACAAAGCAAACATAAAAGCGGAAGCAAACACTGAAGCAATACTCGGGAAGAACACTCCAGCAAAAGACAATTATATTTCACTAAAAAGTTTTCCCCACATAAAAAATTAAATTTTCCCTTCTCTGTCCGACTCCTTTATTTTTCATACGGTACAAAACGGAACGTACATAATACAAAAGTACTATGGAAGCGCGAATCGCTCAAATCACAGATAATAACGACACAATATAAAATACCAAAACTACGACAATGATCCTGAACTGTCGCACAAAAATAATAGACGCAAAACTGACGCAAACTGAAACCAAACAAAAACCAAAGGAAAACCAAACTTTTACCCAATAATAATATACGACGCTCAAAAAAACTGAGACTTTGTTGCACAATGTATCCAACAAAAAACATTATTTGCTAAAACACGTTTGTTTAAACACGTTTTGTTACAACATTGTTTCTCTGTTATTTCCCCACAATAGGGTTACATGTTTGTACTTTACAAGCCCTTAATTTCGTCTTACCTAGAACCAATCATGGACCCATTTTGCTCCAATACTTTTTAAAATTTTTGCTCAACTTTCCATCATAAAATGTGGTTAAAAAACCCTAAAAAACCCGAAACTACCATCTATTAACACAATCATTTCAGAAAATAAACGCTAAAAATTAACCACGGAAGTAAACCCCGATGACCCACAAAAAACTATGAACTAGCACCCACTCTATTTCTCAAAGTAGATGTAAAAACCACAGGTTTCTCGAACACTTGAAACTTTTAGAAACTTTTAGAAACTCCTAGAGACTCTTAGAAACAT
>JBBHKE010003239.1:19989-80307 GCA_037447655.1 Zygnema cylindricum
GCTCGCCACGTCGAGAGGGAGAGGGAGAGGTAGAGTTTATATGCATACAATCCACATGCATTTGACAGCTCTTATTCCTTGGGGCTGCACCGCTCGTTTAATAAATATTTTTATTATATAACACTCAAACACATTTGAGTGTAAACAAGAAATCTTAACACCTTTGTACTTTTTTCCTACCTTTAAATCAAACCTTTATATTTCCTCACAAAAAGAGAACCTGAGTTTTGTCCTTTCGAATAGGTATATTCCATTAAATAGAGCCTATCCCTATTTATTCTAGTGTCTAAGAGAATAAAAAAAAAAGGATATCATAAAAATAATCGCTGAAATCTCCGTAGCTCAAAGATCTTTAAAAGAGTGTAACCAAACTCTCAAGGTTTCGGGTTTCAGAAAATACATTTTCGGGTTTTCGGAAAAATAACAGCTCTTTAGTTTACGACACTATCTTTGAGGTCTTTTTTGGGTTCTTGGAAACCGAAGGAAATATTTGGAAGTCGGAGGCTATGTCAAGAATTCGAAAAATAAGCAACTGGTCAGGTACTGTACCTCCTCCTCCACCTCCTCCTCCTCCCCCGTATCCTCCTCCCTCCTCTCCCCTCCTCCTTCCTCAAGGAAATTGAAGGAAGTTTTTCCGAAAAATAATGTCTCAGAAGGAACTGATCGGGTACTGTACTTCAATTGATTTAATTCCATTTACCCTCGATCGCCCTGGCATTTCTTCCATCCTGGCATCCAACGAAATCTTGCCAACGATGAAGTGTCTTGATCTTCTCCTCCTTCTTTTCCTCCTCCTCTATGCCTCCTCCTCTCCTCCCTCGTCCTCCTCCTTACTTCCCCTTCCCCCCTCCTCTTCCCCATGCCTCCCAATCCCTCCCCCCCCCTCAAAAAAAATTGAAACGGAAAAATTTAAACTGAAATAGTTCCGGGAGGGAGTCAAGAATCCGTACAGAAAATTCTCTTAAGCAATTGACGGAGGAGAAGATTTCCTTTTTTTCAAGCCTTGATTTTCTCCAGCCTCTTTTTTTTCCAAACTCATTTTTTTTCCCACGAGTTATAAATCTCACTAGATAAATTGCACGTGAATCGCCGAACTTTTTAAATAAAGTTGGTCTTTTTCAAGTTCCACAGAAAACCCTAAACCCTACTTTTGATTTCCCTGCGGAAACGGAACGTTAGAAACCCTACAAACCCTTAAAACGCTAGAATTCTAAAAACCCTAGATCCTTAGAAAATCCTAAAAACCCTAGAAACTCAGCTTTTACTTTCCTCTTTTTTTCCTTTTAATCGTTGTCAGATTCCCTTAAAAAAGCCACATTTTCTCATCCATTGCTAAAAATTGTCAGAAAAAGTCAACTCTGACAATTCTTTGTACAATGCGGCGGTACAATTTTCCATTTCTTGAAAAGTCAAAGCGTCTCTTCAAGGATATGGAGTTCAACAAAACGGTTTAAAAAAGGATGTTATGGAATGAGGAGAGAAGGAGAACAAACGCGATAACAGGATATGCAAAGGCGCGTTCTGATTGACTGGTGGCCTATTCTTTCAACTGAGGATTTTGAATAACCTTTACATATAAAATGTAAAATCCCAAAAACAAGGAAAGTAGGAAACCCCAAATGAAATCCAAAGCGACGAATCTTGAAACCGCGAATCCGGCTTCATTTTCTATTTAGACCAGGAAAAAAATACCTTGTTAAATTGACAAGGACATTACTATGGACACAAACTCGAGGATGTCCAAAGATGGACAGCGGCTCTAAGACGTGTGACATGTCTCACCTCAAACCAAGAGACGGGGAGAGAGAGAGAGAGGTAGAGTGGGAGAGAATGAAGGAATTCGAAACTACTACATGTCGAATTTCGTCAAGTCATCCAAAGGAACAGCGAGGCCTTCTATCGGAAGGTCCCCAAAACTGACGGTCGGTCCAAGATTTTTCAGCCAGTCAAAAGCCTCTTCTTGCCCTGCCAAATCTTCCCCCGAATGATCAATTTCCCCATGAAAATTCTTTTCTCTTTGTACCTCTCCTCCGCCTCCTCCTACTCCTACTCCAGTCCCAGAGAAAGAAGTAGGTGGAGGAACGACAGGAATTGGTGTCAGGATCGAAGTTTCGGATGTGGGAATAACAAGTTCTGCTATAGACGAAGTATGAGTCTCTGTTTCTAAAGGAATTGTATCTGAAAGTAATCCATTCGATTGTCGAGCAAAATTCGACAAACCTCGATTACGAGGTCGATCTTTGGCTTTCCTTTCTTCTCTCCCGTTGTTATTTCTCTCTGAAGCCTTGACGTCAGAAACCCTCTCTCTCTCCGTCCTTTTCCCCACTGCCGTATTTGCGAGTTCCCAGTCAGAACCTCTCTCTGTCCGTTTCCGTTTAACATTTCCATGTGGCGAAGCAGTTTGAGAAATAGTCGAATCAATAGTTACTCGAGATCCACTACCCACTTCATCCAATCGGTCGGTTTTTCTCTCTCACTCCCTCGACTGCATTTCGACTTTCTGTGATTCTCAAGGAAAAACCGGTTTTTCCTGTCACTGTCACGTCACGTTCCATATCCGACCATTTTGGACTCGAATCCGGAGGCCCTGCCGAGGAATTTCACCCAGAAAAAAAAGCAAATAAGAAACTAAAAGAAAGGAAAAACAAAAATTAAAGAAAAGGAAAAAACAATAAAAATCACAGACAATGGTAAGTTTCAAGTCACGATTCAGACATGCCAGTCAATTCCCTTTCCAACAATGCTCAAAAAAAAAAAAAACATCAAAACCAAATTGAAACCAAAACTAAAACCGAATCAAAACCAAAACTTACCTGGCCTTGTCATTGTCAACCCTCCTTTTTCTGACCGAATTCCCATTTTTTCTGCTCGAATTTCGTTACTTTCTATTTCACTTTTTCTCTTTTTTTCTTTCTCAATTTCTGTCTGTACTACTTGGGGTTTTTCTTCAATTCCTTTCAGAATTAAATTTTTTGATCCACCCCTACGATTTTCCTGCATTACAAAACAAAAACAAAAAAATCAGATGATTATTTTCAAAGTCTGATCGAATGATTTAAAATCGGAGTTTTTTTCTTCTTTTTTTTGAAGTTGAATATTTATGTTTGAGGAACATTTTTTCGGATTTTGTCGATCCAGTTTTTGCATATACAATAAAAGAAAATGAAATAATTGTAGAAACTAATGGATTTATTAGTATTTTCTAGGTCTAAATAGAAATAGAAAGAAGCCGAGGCAGTCTATCTCTAACTTCTCTCTCCAACTCTCAAACTTGTTGCAGTCACTGAGAAGTTGGAATTTTTTGTCCTTTTCCCAAATATAATTGTGTGACGTGACAAGAATGGCAATTGCAAATAAGAAGTGGGTTGGGAGGGAGAGGGAGGGGGAGGAAGAGGGAGAGGGGGGGGGAATGGGGAGGGAAAGGGGGAGATGGAGAGTGGAATTGGGAGGGGGAGGGGGATTTTCTATTTTTGTCTTTTTCCCTGGCTGTTTGTTTGACCGTACTTTTGTGTCTTTCCTATCGGGGTCGCAGATGTAATATGAACAACAGTTGCAGATAAAACAAGGCCCTAAATGAGCAGATAAGACAAAGTAGAAATCGATTGGGTACCTTAGTTTTGATATAGTGGACCAAAACAAGATCTTCGTTTTTATGATTCTGCTTTCTGCAAAACGACAAAAAAAAATGTTAGTTTTATACCAGCTAAAAGAAAAACAGTATTGAAAACTAAAATAAGAGGCAAAAAAAGAAAAAACCACCAAATTTTGAACGCGGACTAAAATCACTTATAACAGGAGGCCATTGATTTGAAAATAAATAAACCAATAACTAATGGCTTCTTTTATTCAACATTTTGTTTTTTTCCGAAAGCATGTTTTAACTATAATTTTTTTCACTTACCCAGCCAAAAAATGAATTTGTCGTTGGAAGTCTTCGTCATCTTCCCGGCGATCGTAATAACAAGAGACAGCCCAATTTCCATTACCCTGCCCGAAAAAAAAAAAAAAAAAAAAAAACAAACAATAAAAAACCAATAAGAAAACAAAAACACAACAACTAAATTAAACTAAACTAAAAAAAGATATATAGTCAAATCACCTGAATACTGCACAGAAAGAGTAAATAAACCAGAAATTTTTCCCATGAAAAATGCAATTTTAATATAAAGTTGGGTACAAATGCACAACTGTAATACATGCGTGTATTTTGTAGAATTTTTTTTTTTTAGTATTTTTAACTCAAATTACCATTATTTTAAATTCCCGTTCTTGGAAAACTTCCGTGAACGAAAAAAAACCACAAAAAAAAAAAACAAATCGTCATTAGAATCTGATCTACGAAAAGTAACTGCGGATCTCTTATATTTATTAATATATTTTTTGAATACCTGCAAATTGACTTGGCTTTTGTTTAAACCACCGTTTTTATTTTTTTTCCAATTGTGATGGTCATTTTGAATATGTTGAGTTTTGCTTCTGTCGAACAAAAACAGTGTTCCACCTGCCCAAAAAAAAAAAAAAGGCTGTGAAAATCACAAGCTTATATTCTTGTATTGGCCATTTTTTTTGAAAAAAAGTGCATTTGATGTTAATAATATAAAAAAAATGTATTTTATACTTTGAGCATTAGAAAAAAGCAATCTTAAATAACAAATTAAAAAGAAAAAAAAACAACGACAACAATAATAATAGAATAATATTCAATAATAATAATCAATAATAATAATCAATTAAGATAATCAATAAAGATAATTGATATAGATGTTTGATAAAGGTAATTAATAAAGATATTCGATAAAGATAAAGAATATTGATAACTAGTGAAGATAATTGATAAAGGTAATTGATTATAATAACAGTAATAAAAAGAAGAAACAAAAAGAAGAAAAAGAAGTAAAAGAAGAAGTAATAGTAATTATAATAATAATAATAATAAAAAAAGAAGAAGAAGAAGAAGAATATGAATAATACTTCATTATATACTTCAAAAAAAAATAAAAAAATAAAAAAATAAGTAAAATATACATATGTAAAATATGTAAATATGTTTATGGATTTTCAGAAAAAACACTTACTTTCTGGCTCAATGGGTGCCCTTTCCGTCAATGGAAAATCGTTTTCTTCGTAAGTCGTAATAAAATCTTCGATTTCCTGTCCATTTAACAAACTCAATTCCGCCTTTTATTGCAAATTGATAAAAATGTTATTTTGCAGGGAAGGCGAGGAGGAGGATTCAGGGGGAGAAAGAGATGGAGAAAGGGAAAGAGGAGGAGGGAGGGGAGGAGGAAGGGGAGGAGGAAGGGGAGGAGGAAGGGGAGGAGGGAGGGGAGAGGAAGAGGAGGGAGGGTAGAGGAAGAGGAGGGAGGGGGAAAATTTTCACCTGCAAAAACCAGACATAACAGGAAGGAAAAAAAAATGCGTTATTTTTTTTTCTTTTTTCTTTTGAAGAGGGAAAATAGATTTTAAACAGAGAAATTTACGATCGATGTTTTGAAGAAAATTACTTTCCACAATTTGCGATTGGTTTTCCGGAATTTGACAATTTTCTTCTGCGCTATTTTTCAAATTATATAAATCCTCCAATTTTGAAATCAGTGCACAGATATCTTCTTTCTTTAAAATCTTATTCACAAATTCTTCACCTGCGAGAAATTCAAAACCTGAGATAAAAATTAAAACAGATACAAAAACATTTTTAATTCATTTTTAATTTTCAATTTAAATTCATAGTGGTTTACCTTTTTTTTTTTTTGTTTTTCTATTTTTTTCGCGGTTTATTTTCTGAAAGCAACAAGCAAAAGGAGAACAACAGAAAAAAAAAAAAAAATCTGTAGACCAACAACTCATTTTAATCTTTTTTGAATTGTGTCCCAGAAATTTTATTGACTGAGGCAAAATATAACAATAAAACATCAAAATATAATAATAAAACATCAAAATATAATAATACGAGCATCAATTAAAGCAACAAAAAAAAAAAAAAAAAAACTCAAATGGGAAATTCTTATTGACCGAGGCAAAATATAACAATAAAAATATCAAAATAAAAACATCAATTATGTAAACGGTTGATAATTGTCCACGTCATTTGTAAATCTATTGAATTTGAATTAAATAAAACTAAAAATCAAGTTCGAATTGTGATTAATTTCCTCTAAATTCGAAAAATAAGAACTTGAAAACTATGATTTTTCACGAAACAAAAAATACTTTAGCAAGTGGGGTTTTTCTTGAGTTATTTTAAGCGCTAATAGATGATTTTTTTGTCCGGTTCCTGGGCTTTTTATGGCAATTTAAAAA
This sequence comes from Zygnema cylindricum, assembly GCA_037447655.1. Classification (NCBI taxonomy): domain Eukaryota; kingdom Viridiplantae; phylum Streptophyta; class Zygnematophyceae; order Zygnematales; family Zygnemataceae; genus Zygnema; species Zygnema cylindricum. The sequence continues at coordinate 26,290 of JBBHKE010003239.1, forward strand.
GCTTACCTCCAATAGAATCCATGAAAAATCCGACCGAATTTTCGTCTCTGGGAAAAAAAAATCGTTTAATGAGAGTGAGTAATTCGTGAGTCCTGACTTCAACTACAGAGAGAGAATCCATAGGACACAAAAAAAATGAGGGAAGGGAGGAGAGAGAGGGAGAGAGAGAGGGAGAGGGAGAGGGAGAGGGAAAGAAAGAGGGAGAGGGAGAGGGAGAGAAAGAGGGAGAGGGAGAGGGACAGAAATGGGATAAATCTGAAGGCCAGATACGTTAGCTTTTTGTATCTAAAAAAGAGAAGAGGGAGGTCTAAAGAGAAGAGAGATATTTTTTTGGGTTTTGTAGGTTATTGGTGGCTCGTTGCTTCCTCTTCCAAAACGCAAAGAAAAATGCTTTCTTCAAAAGCAATACACGGTTAGTTGTTCCGTACACACTGTGTGTTCGGGTTCGTACACACCCCTCTATGGTAAATGGTGGTTCGTACACACGCCTGTACGGTAAATGGTGGTTCGTACACACGCCTGTACGGTAAATGGAGGTTCGCTCCTTCGTCCAAACTTCCAAACGCTACAAAATATCTAGTGACGTCACCCATTGTAGACGTCACCAATTGTCGCACGTTTTGAAATCGTCTACAACCGTCACATTTCAAAGTAACGATTTCATTTTCGCACATTCGAACGCTTTGCAAAAAAAGTGCTCCGTATCGGGAAAATTTTTTATGGCGATAACTCGATATGAACGGTCGGAGGGTTCGATATATCGTGCCGGGACCAAAAAATTATCGAGGCATATTTGGCGGGAGGTGGGTTTTTCGTACATTTTTAGTACGGAAATAATGTACGAGCAATCGAATGAAGATCCCTACCCACGCGGGCCTCCGGGGTGAGGCGGCGGATTGGTGGGGGGCCGGAGGGAGCTTTTGAAAAAAAATTGGCTGCCTAACGGACGTAAATAATTAAATATACTGTACACCGTGAATTGCTATTAGTGTTAATGTTTTTCATAGTTGTTCAAATCGCGCTATTTTTTCCTTTTTTCCGATTAAAACGTATAATTCGTGACTTTTGAATAAATCGGAAAAAAACGCGATGTACTTTCTGTCCGGAAAACTGAACGGCTCGCGAGGAGAGTTTCTTCACACTGGACGATGTGCGCGATTGCTTACATCCAACGGTCAAATCTTACGCCTATTATATTGGAATCATCTTGTTAACATGTTTCATCTGACAAAAGAAACAAATTGGTACGAATTTGTACAAAATCTTACGGTTTCCAGTAAACATGCTCACTTTTCCTCTAATGGAGCAGAGGCCTTAGTGGGGGCGGAGGGAGCTTTTGGAAAAAAAATTGGCTGCCTGACGGACGTAAATATACTGTACACCGAGAATCGCTATTAGGGTTAATGTTTTTTTTTTGCCACTTAAAACAACTTTTTTCCGTACACACTTGTCCAATTTTCAGTTTGAGACCCCCAATCAGAAGCTGAGAATCTTAGGGTGTGTCCCCATGTACTTGTAACTTAGCGAAATTACTTTGTATTTTAGCGCGGATCCGCCGGACCATGTTTTCAAGTGTCCCCATGTCTGTAATGACGAAATCGTAACTTACGCTTGTGACGATTGTATACGTCGACAATACCTATGACGGTTGTCAACGTCAACAATCTGTGGTCGCACGATATTTTTTGTACCTGCGTGTGACGTCGCATGTCTTACCGTGACATTCTAGACGTACCGCCTTCCAGCCTGTGCAATTTCACGGTCGAAGATGAGGCGCTTTGCCTTCGCGTCTCTTGTCCGGTCGACATGAAATGGCATCGAAATTTGAAGACCCCTGCAAAAAAAAAATCCGTACTAGATGAAAACGAACAAATCCAAACAAATTGTGTACTTATCTTTGTCGTATTAGAACGCAAACGGACAAAACATAGCGAACTATGTACTTTTCTTTGTCCTTGGAAATCGTAGGATTTTTGTCGAAATTTACGGCACGCGCGAAAATCAGCGACCGTCCGATTGTCCGAATCTGACGGTGTAAATAATTTTTTTTGGTCCGAATGTTTTCATTTGTCCAATTTTTGGTCCGAATGTTTTAATTGGTCCGAATAGGTCTGAATACAATATGGGTCTTGAGGTCATATTGTATGTTTTGCATACAATAGGCATATTGTATGGGTCTACTTTCACCTACTTTTGAACTATGCTTAAAACATCGTTTCTCTGTACACACTTGTCCAATTTTCAGTTTGAGACCTCCAATCCAAATTTGAGAATCTTACTCTTCAATCGCAACCGTCAGATCCAAATCCGACAAGTGTGTACGGAGAATGGATGTTTTAAGTGGCAGAAAAAACATTAACTTTAAATCACTAATAGCGATTCGCGGTGTAGCGATAATTTATTGGATTGATTACATATCGCGATGCATCGCAAATCGAGCGCGATTTTATCCTTCTCGATATACCGGAACAATGTATCGTTTATCAATAGGTAAAAAAAAGACAAATTTTGAATATCGACAATGGGCTATCGACTAACAACCAAAGGTCGCAAAAGTCAAAATTTTAGATAACCCAAACCGATCGTTTTTTTTTTCAAAATCTGAGTACCCGACGCCCGACCGGGTTATGTCACGCTTCTTAATTGTTAACCGTTAACCTAAACACGTATACAAAAACAAAAGATAACTGAAACTCGATTTCTGGCGCCTACCCGTACCCGCCCGTACCCTAATAAGTACAAAATTAGTGGTACATCTCCCGTATACCCTCCACGATAACAAGAGTACAAAGTACAATAATGTTGGATTGTATGGACGGTACAAAACTTTCAATTTTTTTTCGTTTTTTGCTTGCCTGACCGCTACCTATTTTTTTTTTTTTTTTTGTGAATCAACCGTCTGAATCCGCCTGGCCCCCCAGATTTGGCAACCGAATCCGTTGCGGATCCGACGCGGGGGGTCGGTTACGGTTTCCGTTGACCGTTTGCGACCTCTGCTAAAAGCACTACACCGTATATCGCTCATAGAAATAATTAGTGTAAAAATGTAATTAGTGTTATTAACTCTAATTTCGTTTGTTCGCGTTTCTTTAAAAAAACTTTAACTCAAATTTATTCAGAATTCTAATTTGGGTACTATTCCCCCATAATGACTTTGCAATCAAGATCTCCACACTAAAATAAGTACGATTAAAAAATCTAACAAATGGTACACCATCACTTGCTTTTACTTTAATGATTCATAACTCTAATTTGGGTTTTATCTCGTATATTAATACGCAATCAATATCTTTGCACTAAAATAAATATGATCTCATTTTGCCTTTGATTCTGAGCGCATTCTTACGTGCGTTCTCAGTTATTTTAATCCATGTTTTGTACTTTATTACTTAACAAAGTACCATTTGGTACGGATTGACACGTTCCGTACACCACTCTTTCATAGATGACCATAAACTAGAGTTAACGACCAATAATTTAACTAACGTAAACAAAAAATTAGTGTTATTAACTCTATTTAAGGTTTTAGGGTCAAAATTTAGGGGCTCCAATTTAGCGTTCATAACATTAATATCGATTCAAGGTGTATTGTACTGCGAAGTACACCGTGAATCACTTATAGTCTAATAAAGTATTTGTGTAGATTAACAACTACCATTTACTCAATATATTTTAGGTTCAATGGCCTAACGCCAACAAAACATTAACGCTAATACTTTAAACACTAAGGGTCACGTTCCATCAGCGGAAAAGTGGGGTAGTTTGCAGAATTCCGCGACTATCCGTACCAAATCGTACCGCTTATTTTGTTTTTATACGCGAAACAACATTACAGAGAATCTTGCCAATACTCTCCGAAGGTGTGGGAGGTAAAATTGACCGTCGGATATTCATCCGCGAGGCGTTGGCTTCATTTTTCTTTGTAGCTGCTAACGTACCTCAAGGAGATGGGTTGGCAACTACATAAAGAAATTAATCGCGACACTCTGGACGATTAAGCTACATGTCACGATGGACAACCAACAAAAATTGACAAAATTTGCACATGACACGCGCTTTCCAACATACAATCGAAAACAAAAATGAAATTTTGTAACTCTCTTTCGTCCCTCTATTTTTGGTACTTTTTGTTCGTCACACTATTTTTGTCAAAAAACTTTCATTATGTTCGAAAACAATAACCCTAAAAAATGAGCTAGCGTAGAAGACTGACGTATGCAAAAAGTATAAAAGTTTTGTCGTATCATGACTTCGTACGCAGGTAAATGGTACGCAAGTGAAGATTTGAAGTAAAATTTGTCGGTGCTAAAAATCTTAAGGATATTCAATATCGGATCGTAGCTTATGTGGTGCTAGTCAATTTAAAACACGTAATTTACAAACTCTTCGTCATGGAACATCGACTCAACCAACTCGGCCCGTAGAGTTGGCCGTACGATTACAGAAACGGCTGATGGAACGTGACCCTAATTCGGATACACATTCCCGTATTGTAATCGTGATAGCATGCGTTACCATAGTCGACGTTGAACGTGTTAGAACAAGCTCACGTGATTTCCCCCCATCTTTTCTCCTAGGAAATAAATCTGAGTAGGATCACACGTGTCAACACCACTCACTTTTCAATCTCGATCACGTTATCTAACACTCTTTATGTATGATTGTGCGAAAAAATGAACAATTTTAGTACGTATTGGAACATTTTGTACGCTACACTATTTGAAAATCCTCCAAATTAGAGTCATAAACGTTAATCAAAACGTACATGTATTAATGTAGGACAAAAAAACGTATTGTTAATTCTATTTTATGTCACGGGGTCAAAATGTAGGGGCAAGGAGACAATGTTATGCCATTTGCCAATAACCAATATACTTTTTTTTTTGCCTACCGATAATTGATTAATTGGCACGATAAATCGGTTTCGGTGTCATAAATGAATTGCGATAAATCGGATACCGGTATTTGCCCGTTATCGAACAATGAGGTCTCCCGATATATCGCTCTAATACCAACAAATTCTTTATCGTCGTTAAGTCCAAAAAAATATAGTACGTTATTTTATAGTACTTTATAGTATACTATATTATAATTTGCACTATATATAGCATGGCATGCCACATCTAACAATCTGTCCATTAGTATAAAGGAAAAATAAAATTTCATTACAACGAAATAAACCGTAAAGTTGTATGGTCAGAACCATAAAATTATTGTCGATTGTTATCCAATCGGTGTTATCACGATAGAAAACCGGTGTTACAGGTTTTTCATCGAGCTGATACAAAACGTTACAAAAACCCCCTTCAAATATCGATTACATGGACAACCCCCCTAAGGTTGTGTCGCCGTTTGCCAAAGTAAGGGTTTTTATTTTGTCGTTTTCCTTAAAAAATTTAGCGTCGCACCAATAAAATTTACAGTCGTAGCTTGGCAACCATACCACCACCAATACACAATGTGAACGTGGTTAAATTGGGAATGGATTGTTGAGTTTGCAAATGCTTTTTAAAGGGTTGAGTATAACTTTAGTCGTGCTCCAATATTAGTTGGATCATATCCATCCAGCCTTCCAAGTGCATAGTCGACATTTTCGGGTATGAGTTAGGTGTAGCGTCATTGGACAATGTCAATCAACTTTTGTCAATATGAGACTTATGAACTCTTGTGAAGGTAACAATTTTTCTCGTGTGGAAGGATCGATAACTAGTATATACGCTTTATGGTTATAGCTATGATACTTGAAGGTTGTGAAGGTTTAGTAATGGTAAATAAAAAGGAACCCAATATTACTTATTTTTTCTCTAAATGGTTGATTTCGCCACTAAGAATTCGTTTTTCCATCGAATTATATTAAGTTTTTATGCATTAGAAAATGGACTAATTGTGATAAACTTTTAGCGACACATTGATTCGTAAGCTGTTAGTTCTTAGAATCCACAAGTCGTTAAATACTTTTATTTTGTATCTATTCCAACAATGGATTTGTACTAACCTTGAAAAAGTAAACATTATGGTCATATTATTAAAGAAAAAAATGCAACGATTTCCCTTTTTTTTTAACGCGTCAATATCAATACCTTTTTATTTTTGAATACCATACGGAAGTCGAGTGAAAAAGAGATGATTTCTTTCCATTTTTTCAACAGTGTTAAATAACCATTCTAGCCATTCTAACACCACCTAAACGTGAAGTAGCTTTTGTGTAGTTGAAACATGAGCAACCATACAAAGTTTGTTCGTCAACAATACATCGTAGCGTTTCTTATCGTTCTTGTAACTCGTAAGACATAGAATGTCAAATGGCGGACAAAAACACAATAACCTAAAATTACAAATGTATGTTTCTGCTCTCAGATGATGTATATGGTGTGATGCAAGGCAGTTGGCGAAGTTACACAAACATACCACAAAATTGAAAAACTAGACATGACGCCACTTGTTTACAAGCAATATGGCGGGTGTTTTACTTTAGGTTTTAATTGGAAAATGAATATTCTATAACATGTTTTGTTATTTGGAGGTACAATTTTTGTTTTGCGGCAAAATTTGTATAAAAAATGAGTTATAATATAATTTTATACAAATTGTGTATTTAAACGAGCCAAATTACATTTTTACCTAATAAAACAACAGCTAAATGAAAGGAAAATCAATCTTTCTTCAAATAAGAGACACCTCTCGATAGAACTTTAAGCTTACGTATAAACCGCAACCACTTTCATTTCACTAGAGGCTAAATAACACATTGTTACCTTCTCCAAATATAGAAAATCATCTTTATAAAACTAAATAATACATGTGAAACCCCAAATAAGTTCACACAAAGAAACGATAAGAATTTTCTCCACTAACATGTGTATCGTAACGACCTACTTCCTCTCTTTCGAGAAACTATACAGCTTACCGTCCAGTTGAGGAAATGTCACAAGCAAGGTGACATTCCTCACTTCCGAGAAACTATACAATTTACCGTCCAGTTGAGGAAATATCACAAGCAAGGTGACACGAATTATAGACGCAGATCTAGCATGACGTACCGCCCCTTTGTCTACCATCCAATGAGAGGAGCCAAACAGTTCCCTATTTTCTGTTGATGATTTTTATCGTCAAAGCGCACCTAGAACAACGACGACCGTAGGATGCGCCACCCTATGGGTACGCATCATTTCATGCTCGTCAATGCCTTTCTTGACTAGTATTCGCAACTAGCGAAGCCCAATCCAACTCGCGACCCAAATGACCTTTACGAAGAGGGTCGATGGTTACTGCGTTACAAATCTTATAAGCTTGCTAAACATCCAACAAAGATGTGAGTCAGATAATTACCCACGGTCCAACTGACAGCACATACTGCAAAACATTTGTTCCGGAGCTACTAAAACCTAACAGTTAGCGGCAAACAAGACTGATTCCACAGGGAAACATGTACAATGTAAACCAACTATATGCGCGCACAAAATCACTATTCCACCACAGACTAAGGGTGGCCTTTCATTAGAGTCTTTAATAATTGTAGGGAATATTTTACTGAAGGGCGTGCCTTCCATCAGGTCGCGTCAGTAAACCACTTTTTCTTGGGTTCATTCTGGTTGGTACCACGTAGGTTAATATTCGATGCTTAAAATCTTAAAAGAATCTTCAAATGCAAAGCCTGAATGCAATTTCTATACCAGCGGAAGTAATATCTGTACTAGCGGAGGTAATATCTGTACCAACGGAGGTAACATCCGTACCAGCGAAGGTAATTAATGAATCGTACAGAGGGCATTATAATGTACTATCTAAAATTTCAAAACGTAACGAAAAAAAATGTCGGCGGCAAACTTTGAGGGTGGGAGCGTGATAGGATAATTTCGGCGGATTCGCTTCCACTTTGGAAGAAGGCACATGGCCTTTGGGACGTGTACGCACATACGCGCACGTTCATCGTGGATGTTTTTTTCCTTTTCCACGTGGCCCATTTTTACACGTTCAGTCTTTGCAAAGTGTCCTCTTTGTGCACGGTCAACACAAACTATAGGGTTAGTGACATGGGGTGTCGGATAAAAAGTGTATTAGCATCCGACGGTCTGAATTCACGCCTACAACCTTGGACATTTCCCCGTAATGATGTTTTCCTCGAAAAAAAAATGGTATGTACCTGTACAAAACGGTACGGCCCGTTGTAAACAACCCAACTTTTTCTCTAATGGAAGGCCGCCCTAAAGGATCATTCGTTGGCGGCAACGACACACCACCGTATAAGGGCTTTCGTCTTTCAAGGGTTTGTAGTAATCTTAGGGGCACTTTTACTCGTAGTAATATTTCGAATCACTTATCCATTAGGTGGTGCCAGCGAGGCAACTACCGCCTACACGCTTTATTGCGACTACCACCATGTAGGTTCTTGTTCAAACCGCGAGAATAGTAAAAAAAATTAAAAGCACAAAATTTGAACATCTTATATGTATAGAAGGACGAAATTTAAGATTTGCAAAAAACGTTGTAAATTCTAAATCTGTATGTGCGTAATTTATCGTTATTTGGATTTCCCCATTATGTTTTGAAAACAAATTCCTTTCCGGAAAGGTCAGAGGATGGCAAAAAGTTGATTAGAAGATACCCTCCAACAAAGATTTTGTTGTCGGTTTCGGTGGATTTGAATCCACCCTCTGCGAAGGCACATGGCCTTTGCCAATTGTAAGGTTGCCATCACTCGTCCGCTGTGGATCGTATCTTTTATTTACACGAGTACCAATCGTACACGACTAGAAATGGCTAGTGTCCTCTTTGAGAACAGTCGAGGACAATAGGCGAACACTGGATAAAATAAGCTTTTGCTTCGAAAACACAAAATCGAATTGTCGAAGTTGTCGCTTAAATGTTTGGAGAATCTCGCCAAATCTTTATGGGACATGTTTATAAAAAAAAAGATGCGGTACGGCTTGGTACAAAAAGGTACGTTTTGTAGTAAACATCCTCACTCTTTGCTTGATGGAGCCCCACCATAAGTAAGCGCCGGACCAATCCATGCCCATGCACGAGTTAATTGAGTATTGAACTTTGTTAATTGTTAAGCTGTTCAAGTACAGCTTGTAGATGTTTTTTACACAAAGTCAATGTTGTGCGCAAAACTCAAACGCAGTATAATGCACGAACTATGTGATGGTATTTTTGTTCTATGTGTCAAACAAGTGAAAAAGCGCATGGTGTAAGGCATGAAACAATTAAACTCTTCACACATGTAATCGTGATATGCCAAGTCAATTTTGGAAGTAGAAAACACAGAGTTCATATTATCGACGATGTAAGAGTCAAATTTATCACAAAGCGTATTGCTTAACATATGAAGTCGTTTAGCTGATCGTACCGTAGCTGTTTTCTACACGAACTCAATTGTCGTAAGTGCGAAACATGATGCTCGAACAACGCACGGTGTGTGATCGGATTTCTGTTCTTTGCATCAAATGGGTGACAAAGCGTATCGCGTATGAAAGTCTGAAACGGTTCATTTGTTTAGGTGTGCAATTATTTCGTACGTCAATGCCGTACGTGCAACACATTAAAGTATTTACAGTTCGTGACGAGCTATAGGATCGGTACTGCAATGTACTATAGTTTTGTCCTATGTGGGAAACGCTTTATGAAGAGTATTGCAGTATTGCTTAACACATGAGATCGCTAAGTGTTCCATATCGTACTATGTAGCAGTATTTTGTACGGTCTATGTTGTAATTGCACAGACATAAAGTTTGTACAACGCACTATAAGTGTACGATCGTACTTGTGTTCTATGCGTCAAACGCGTGACAAAGCGTGTCGCGTATCGTCCAGTTGGCCATATTCACTCCCATAGACTTACAAACGTTTCTGCTAGATGGCAGTTGGAATCATGGCCATGGCGGTCGACAAAACTGTCACATGAGAGTCTCCTCTTACCATCGGAAGTAGATAACATTGTTATAATTTTACATGTGCAGGTTCTTTTTTTTTTTTTTTCTAACTGTACATATTGCTATATATTTTCCTCGGAAAAAAGTGCTTCTGGATTGGAATTAGGGTTAGGGTTTCTTACATGACGTTAGTATTTTATGGTTCACGGTTAAGGAATAGGGTTAGGGCTCACTTTTCCTAACTTCTTAACAACCAGGGTTGCTGATTAACCGGATCAAAGGTTAGAGCTCAAAATTAATAAAAAAATACAGAGTTATGGTTGAGAATCTGGTTAAAAATTAGGTTTTTTTAATAAAATAACAAGGTTGACATTTAGGGTCATGTCTGAGTTTAAAAATAAAAAAAGCAGGGTCAATGTCTAGGTAAGAAATTAGGGTTATGGTTCAGATTCTGGTTGACAAAATAGGGTTAGAATCACAAAGAAAGGTAAAAAATTAGGTCAAGATTTAGGGTTAATGTTTTATAAAGCTTCACATGAAGTAGGTTTAAACGATGGCATCTCAAGGGAGAGCAGAAGGAATAAACGTTTTAACTGGAGAATCCTTTCGTTTAAACGATGGAACCCTAAACACAAGAGGAGGAAGCTTGCCTCCAACCGTTATTGTCAATATTGGAGGCCTTATCGGAAAAGGGAATGGGAATGGGAGTGGAGGAGGAGGAGGAGTAGGAGGAGGAAGGGGGGGGGGGGGGAGGGGAGGAGGAGGAAGAGGGGGAGGGGAGGAGGAGGAAGAGGGGGAGGGGAGGAGGAGGAGGAAGTGGGGAAGGGAAGGAGGAGGAGGACGTGGGGGAGGGAAGGAGGAGGAGGAAGAGGGGGAGGGGAGGAGGAGGAAGAGGGGGAGGGGAGGAGGAGGAGGAAGAGGGGGAGGGGAGGAGGAAGAAGAGGGGGAGGGGAGGAGGAGGAGGAGGGGGAGGGGGAGGGGAGGAGGAGGAAGAGGGGGAGGGAAGAAGACCTGCATTGATCAGAGATGCTACACTGCCCATCGTTGTTAGTGTTAATAACAATAATTCTGTCGCGACTTTTTTTGGCCAAAAATCACAAAATAGAGTTAACAACATTATTTAAGGAAGTGGACCAAAATCCGCCACGTCACCTTGCACTAAATTAGTATTATTAATTATAATTTCGCATTTACACTAATTTTCTTGGCGGTGTAGTTTCCAGTCCTCAGAAGAGGGAAATAGAGGTCATGTAGTCTTTTCACTAATATGTCTATTTCACCAAAATGTGTTTTTTCACCAAAATGTCGTCTATTTTCACCGATATGTCTATTTTCACCAAAATGTCTAATTTCACCAAAATTTATATTTTCAAATGGGTCTAGGGAATGTCTGGATAGGGAAAAAAAATACAAGAAATTCTTAAACCAGAAAAACCCTCCCTTTCTCCCTCCCTCCCTCCCTTCCTCCCATCCTAAAATTGGTTCGGGATACAGGTTCAGAAGACAAGTGGAGGATAAGTTGAAGGACAATTCTTTAGAGGGACAGGTTTGGGAGACAATTTCTCCCGACGAATTCTCGGACGTCTTCCCCAAGGCCGGTTCAAGGGACAGGTTTGGGAGGTAGGTTCGGGAAATAGGTTTGGGAGATGGGAGACAGGTTTGGGGGGCAAGTTTAGGGACAGATTTGGGAGACAGGTTTGGAGAATAGGTTCGGGAGATAGATTTGGAGAATACATTATAGGGGACAGGTTTAAAGGACATTTTGGAGGACAGGTTTGGAAACAGTTTTGGGAAACAGGTTCGGAAAACACCTTTGGGGAAGTGGTCTTAGGTTAGGGTTTAGAGGCCAGGGTTGAGGGGGAAGGGGACAGGTTTGGTGGACAGGGATACAGAAGTTATGAATACTAAAAAGTTAAAAGAGAGATGTAAGGTAAGAAAAGGTTACACTGACAAAATAAAGACAGGAAAATAGTAAAAAAAAAATAAAAAAAAAAATGGAAGGTTTTACACCCAAAAAAAGAAAAAAGAACAAGAAACTCTTACACCAAAAAATAAAAACACACACACACACACACAAGAGGTTCAACTAATGAATATAAATAAAGGAACAAAGTACATATTGAAGCTCAAAAATCTACACTAAATCAGGTAAGGTACCAAAAAAACACCATAAATCTAAAGTATAAATCTAATACTAAAGTAATTGTATTTAAAAAAAGGACAGAAAAGATAAAAAATATTATCAAGTAGGAATTATACACATAAAAACAGCTTCTTTGGGGCATATTTGCGTCAAAACAATGATACGATCCTGAAAAAACCCTAAAAAAGCACTAATAAGGCCCTAAAAGTCGATAGGGTTAATGTAACTCTTTCAATATATATCAAAAACTCGCATATGTACCAAATTAACCAAAAAAAAAAAAAAAAAGACGAGCCAAAAATGTGTAAAAATTTCGAGAGAAAATGACAATGAACGTGCAACAGAATTTTGATCGTAGAATGAAACGCACTAAAATACAAAATTGAGTCATTGGCGAGCAGAAATGTAGCCAGTGAAGATATAAAATATAATATATTAATATAATAGTAATAGGTATTGAAAATGTTAAAATATAGTGATTGAAGATAACTGTCGGCACTAAACGACAAGAATGATGTACTAAAAACAAAGACAAAGGCGTAACGTCACAAAGATCCCCCGATGTTTATATATGCCTTGAACAAAAAATGACCTTTTTAAAAAAATTAAAAAAAATCACTGTTCATTTCTCAATAAAGATACGATTTTTTGTCTCTTCAGAGGACGCGTCGAGTCCGATTTAGAAGCCTGAAAATAAAAAATACGCAAAAAAAATAAAAAAAAAATTGTTAGCTTTCATGTGTGCTTGAAAACCCTAAAATCACCCTTAAAAAAATTTAAATAAACCCGAAATAAACCCAGTATACCTTGAAAACATTAAAATAAACAAGAACTTGCAATGTTTTTGACATTTTTGAGTATTTGTGCACAATTTGCGCAAAATTATTTGGAAATTGCATAAAATGACGTTAAGAAAAGGAAAAGAAAAAGGGAAAAAAAAATGAAGATAAAAAGAAAAGAAAAAATATGTTAAATTTGAATTTTTGTCGACTTGCTGCATCTTTTTTTTTCCCTCCCTTTTTTTTTTTCTGTTTCTTACTCCTACTTCTAGGGGGGAAAAGAAAACAATTAAAAAAAATATATATTAATACAAAATGAGCGAAAAAAAAAAATAGTTTCAATTTTAATTACCTCGTCAGTTTTGGAATAAGACGAATCAGAATCAGATCCTCTGTCAGAGATTTCGTCCTCCTCATCAGATGAATAATTCGGTATCCAACTGTCGGCTGTTTCTGCTCGAATTTCGTTGCTTTCTGCCTGAATTTCAGCATTTTTTGCCCGAACTTTGAAAATTTCTGACCGAATTTTGTTACTGTTTGCCCGAATTTCGTTATTTTCTGCCAAAATTCGAGCTTTTACTGCCCAAATTTTGTCACATTCTGTCCGAATTTTGTTAATTTCTGACTGAATTTCCGGTTTTTCTACTTGAATTTCGCTACTTTCTGCCCGAATTTCAGCATCTTTTGCAAGAACTTTGATAATTCCTGTGTAATTTTTGTTATTCTCTGCCCGAATTCGGTTAATTTTTGACCGAATTCCCGTTTTTTCTGCTCGAATTCCGTTATTTTCTGACCGAATTTCGTTGCTTTCTGATCGAATGTCACCTATTTCTTGAATTTCTTTCTCAATTTCAGCTTTTCTTTCTTCTTGGGGTTTTTCTTCAATTTCTTTCCAAAATAAATATTTTGACCCACCCCTACGATTTTCCTGCATAAAAAAAATAAACAAAAACAAAAAAACAGAAAAATCAGATGATTATTTTCAAAGTCTGATGGAATGATTTTAAAATCGGTTTTTTTTTTTTTTTTTTCTTTTTTAAGGTTGAGATTTTATAAACGAGGAATTTTTTTTTTCAGACATTGGTGATCATTTTTTTTGCATATACAATAAAATAAAAAAAACAAATCAAAATCAAATAAGTTTACATAAAACAAAATAGAAGCAAACCAGATACAAAATACAATAAAGTGGGGAATTTCTCTCAATTGTAGGATTTTTTTTTGCCTTTTTCCAAATATAGTTGTGTGACGTGACAAGAATGGCAATTGCAGATAAAACAAAACAATGCCGTAAAACAAAAAAAAAAAAAAAGGGGGGGGGGGGGGAAGAAAGTACCGTGGTTTTGAGATATTGAACTAGAACAAGATTTTCATTTTTAAATTTCCCGTTTTGTGGTCTGAAAAAAGGCAAAAAAAAAATAAAAAATTAATACCATAAAAAACATACCATAACAATGAAAATAATGGTAATAATTCATCAAAAAAAAAAAAAAATAGAGCAATTTGGAGTATCTTATGACATGATATCATTGATTGGGAAAAAAATAAATGATACATATATATATATAGATATATACATATATATATAGATATATACATATATATATACATATATACATATATATATATATATATAGATATATACATATATACATATATATATATATATATATATATGTGTATATATATATGTGTATATATATATATGTGTATATATATATGTGTATATATATATGTATATATACATGTATATATTTATATATGTATATGTATATGTATATATATTGTTTTTTCTTTGAAATCTTGATTTAGCTTCTTTTTTTCTTCACTTACTTCCTCAATAGAAAATAAATTTGTCGATGAAACTCGTTGTCATCTTCTTTTCGAGCGTAATAACAAGCGACAACCTCCGTACCATTGATCTGCCCGAAAATAAACAAATAAATAAATAAATGTAAAGAAGAAAAAACTAAAAATAAAACTAAAAACATTATTTACTGACATTCTTCACATTGACATACCCAAAGACAAAAAAAAAAAAAAAATGGATAAATGGAAAAACAGACAAAATAAACAAACCGGAAACATTTTAAATAACTTCCTTCCCATTGACCCGTCCGAAATAAAAAAGATAAATAAAAAAAAATAAATTAAAAAGAATAAAATAGTACATAGATAATTAAACACAAATATTGTGATTGGACAAAAATAATTCCTAAGAGAGAAAATACAAACAATTAAAAAAAAAAAAAGTTGCAAGAAAATTTATGCACAGACAAATAGTGTGGATCACTCCTATGGTTATGTAAGAAAAACTAAAAAATAAATAAAAAATCATTCATTTACTCATTGATTAATGAATAAAATAATTAACTTTATCAACTGAACAAATAAATTGTTAAGTATTTAATAAAAAAAGAAAAATAAAATACCTTAAGATTGACGTGGGTTTCGTTCACTGTACTTCCTCCGTTCTTTTTTCTTTGCCAAATATTACCGTCATTTCGAAAAGATCGAGTTTCTTTTTTGTCGAACAAAAACAAAGTTCCACCTGCCCGAAAATAAACAAATAAACGAATCAACAAATAAAAAAATGAATATATAAATAAATAAAAAATGAGTAAAAAATACATATATGTACATAAGTAAGAAATGGAGGCGTAAAACACTAGCTTTTATTGTTCTCTTGAAAAAGAAAAAAAATGAAAATTAAAAAAAGGAATGAAAAAACTAGTTTTCATTTTCAGTTTAAACACTAGTTTAAAATAATTTAACAAATAAACCAATAAACAAATAAAAGAATAAACGAATAAAAAAATGAACAAAGAAACATATAAACAAATATACAAATGAATAAATAAAAATTGAGTACAAAGTATGTATATGTACATAAATAAAAAATGGAGGCGTAAAATACGTATTCTCTTGAAAAAGAAAAAAAAAAAAAAGGAATGGAAAAAATAGTTTTCATTTTAACCTTTCCGACCATTTATTTTTCTCGATAAAAAAGTGTTTTTTGTAAAAAGATGCATTTGAAATTAAAAAAAAAAAAAAAAAAACTTATGATAAAAAAAACTCACTTTCTGGTTTTTCGGGTGCCCTTTTTGTCAATAAAAATTCTCCTCCTTCAAAGTTAATCAGAAAATTAAAAATTTCCGATGCGGTCAACAACTTCGATTCTGCGATTTTTTGCAAATTTTTGAATTCAATACTCTGGGGAGGGAGGGAGGAGAATCCTTTAGGGAGAGGGAGAGGGAGAGGGCGAGAAGGAGAAAGAGAAGGGAGGGGAATGGGGGCAGGGAGAGGGTAAGAAAGAAAAGAGAAAGGGAGAGAGAGAGGAGGAGGAAGAGAGACAGGGAGGGGTGTAAAGGGAGGACGAGGAGGAGAGCGAGGGAGATTTTCACCTGCAAAACCACCAGACATGACAGGAGGGGCAAAATGTGAGCTAGATAATAAAAAAAGGGACTTTCTTTTTGTTATATTTTTGTATAAACTTTTTTTTTCGGAAAATGAAATTTATAAATTAGATAAAACAGCAAAATTGAAAAATATACACACACACACACACACACACACACACATATATATATATATATATATATATATATATATATATATGTATACACACACATATATATATATGTGTGTGTGTGTGTATTCATATGTATATATGTATTTTTTTTTTTTGAGTGTAAAATAACTTTGTGAAATTTTCGACGGTTTTTCCGGAATTTGAAAATTTTCCGCTTCCCCTTTTTTCAGTAGACATAAACTTTCCAAAACCATATTTAGTGTGGAATTTTCTTTTTCTTCCAGCAAATTATTTTTGTCGGTTTTTGTTTTTGGGTCGGAAAATCTGTCACCTGCAAAAACCAACCCTTCGTTTAGGTGCCCGAGTTAGTCAGTTTGTTTTGTTTTTTGTGTTTTGTAAGTAGTTGATGGAGTTTTGAATCGATGAATTAAAGGAAGGGAGGGAAGGAGGGACGGAGAGAGAGAGAGAGAGAGAGTGAGAGTGAGAGAGAGAGAGAGAAGGGATGATTGAGGATATTTTAACGGCATTCGAAAGAACTTACATCGAAATAAATCGGTCAAATTTTCCGCCAAATCTCTGTCTCCTGGGAGGCATTTTTCCGAAATAATAATAGTATTCACTAATTCGTGTAACTTGTAGCGAATATTTTCAAAAAGTATATCCCGTAAGCTGTCAGAAGTCATTATTTCAAAAATAAAAGAGCCGAAGAAGGAGGGAGGAAGGGAGGAAGGGAAGAAGGGAAGGAGAGGGAGGTAGGGAGGGAGAGAGGGAAAGAGAGAGAGAGAGTGAGAGGGAAGGAGAGAGGGAGAGAGAAACGGAGGGACTTCAAGTTGAAGATTTCTTCGAACCGCGTAGAGTACAGTGCTGACCCTCGGTTTTTTAGCGTGGAGAGATTATTTGTTTTGAGGCGGAATTAAAATGTAGAACAATAGTTTGGTCGGAAACGTGGCATATTTTAATCCATTTATTTGAATAGTGTTGTTAATGTTGGGATATTGACGTATCGCCGGTATCTCGCGAAGCGTGTTACCAAATATAATTTGTTTGACGTGAAGTGTCGCGTCATCGTACGATATGTACGACGTCGTTTCTTGGCGGCACTTCTGTTATCCGCGAACGAAATGTACTATTTCGTTTCGCGTTTCGTGCGCAGGTGTTTGATTTTGCCTGCAGGTGTTTTCGTGAGGCGACACGTGTTAAAGCTAACTTGTTTTCGTGAGGCGACACGTGTTAAAGTTAACTTTTGGAGTTCGTCGTTTCGAAGGAAGAAAGCACGTGCGCCTTCCTTCGTGTAAATTTCACTACAGTGTGCGACAGTTAGATAGGGACAAAGTTTGTCGCTATACTAAGTCTTGCTTGTCTTACCTTGTTGTCTGTTAGTGCATAGTAGGCGAGTATATATGCAGCAGTGTACAGTTGCAGCGTATTAATCTTACAGGATTAAGCTTCTTACAGGATTAAGCTTGGAGTAGAGATTATTTAAAGAAGAGAGAGAAGAGAGAGAAGAGAGAGAAGAGAGATGTTGTAAAGAGGCTTCGGCCAAGAACACTTATAAATCCTTTTGGCTGAATATTCCTCTTATCTTTTATGAGCTTACGCTGTGTAATGATTTATGTTTATCATTATGTTTTGTGAATTTATTTGGAGTGAATGTCTTTTGCTTAAGAACCTACAGTTATCAATTATTTTAAGATTGTTGGTCAAAAAAGTCGCTACTGATGGTGCTATCAACTCTACGCATTGGAGGACATGGAGGACTTGGAGGACTCACAAAGAACAATAAAAGGTTGTGCAAAGACACTAAGCCAATTACGCCAATCCACGTGCCAAAACCACGTCACACTTGACATGATGAATAGCCCACCGCTACAGTACACCATGTATCGCTATTAGTGTTAACATTTTTTGGAAATTGATCATAGCAATAACTATTTTGGGTGCGCACAGTCACTTACGTCACCATTTTCAAAGATTGTACATTTTAGGCATACATTGGTACAATTAAAGTACCGTTGAGTTTAAATTTGAAGGTCAATTAGTTGAACAACTTTGACTTTCAAAATAATCTTAAAACTGGTTAATATTTTGCCGCGCTTGCGAACGTCGACCGTCATAATAAAATCAACAATTCACACGGCCGACGAAGGTTTACGGTAACAAAACTGCGGCAACCACATGTAACTAAAAGTGTTGCGAACAGTCACTTTCTGTCTTTACCTGAGCTCCACGGTGAGAGCACATGCTGGCTTTTAACTTAGCCGAAAAATTGAAATTTAATCGCGAATTGTTACATTGAAATTCCACGCAAATAGAAGAACGACGCAAAATGAAACCACTCAAAACTAAAGTACTTGTACGGATAAATTAAATCGCACGAAACGAAATATACTTCGTACACTATTATAAAACGGACCCAATTAAAAGTATCAAACTAAATGAAAAAAATATGAGTCGTCATAAGCGACCAAATCAAATTACAAAATTAACGATTAGCGATTAAATTTCAATTTTGCAGCTAAGCTAAAAGTCAACATGTGCTCTCACACTGGAGATCTCATGAAGTCAAAAAATGACTGTGCGCAACACTTTTAATTGCATGTGCTTGCCGCAGTTTTGTTACCGTAAACATACACCGGCTATGTGAATTGTTAATTTTGTTATGACGATGGACATTCGCAAGCGGGGCAAAATACTAACCAGTTGTAAGAGTATTTTCAAGGTCATAGTTGTTCAACTTTTGACCTTCAAATTGAAACTCAACGGTACTTTAATTGTACCAATGTGTACTTAAAACATACAATATTTGAGAAGGTGAAGTAAATGACTGTGAGCAACCAAAATAGTCACTGCCTTGATCAATTCCATATATTTTTTTGCCACCTAAAACATCTTTTTAAATAAACATTTGGCTGATTTTCAATTTGAGAAATTTGGAACTTGAGAGTCTTACTTTTCAATCACAACTATCACATCCAAAATTCGACATGTGTGTACTGAAAAAATTTGTTTTAAGAGACTAAAAAATTAGTAACACTAATAGCAACACACAGTGTATTTTTTGGATTTGGAAAGTGCATCCGGCTTACAACGCCGGAGGCGCGACAGCGGCAGAAGGTACGACAAAGTAATATCGGCGCTTACACCAGCAGGGATCCAAAACACGTAGTGCCAGCGACGCCGTGTATCGCTATTAGTGTTAAGGTTTCTTTTTTCACTCAAAACATATTTTCTCCGTACTCTTGTCATATTTTGGATCCAACGGCTGCGATTGATTTGGTTTTTACTTTGCTTCAGATGGCGGTATTAAGGTGGAAATTGGACCAGTGTGCACGGATAAAAGATGTTTTAAGTGGTTGTTAAGGGTAATTTCCGGTCAGTTTCCGTACGTCAACCTTAGTCTCATTTCTTTTTAGGTCAACCGAGACCGTACTCCACTTATTCAAGTACGGTCTCGTCCACTTTGTCTTTTGTCCTACGAGAACAAAGACCGTACTCCACTTATTCGAGTGCGGTCTCGTCCACTTTAGTCTCATTTGTCCCATGTGAACAAAACCGTACTCCACTTATTCAAGTGCGGTCTTATAATTGTACTTTTGGTCTTATTCTTTCCTTTTCTTTTCGTTGGTCAACTTGTCTAATAGATTTGGTCTTTGTGTAGCCGCCCAAATTTACTTTGTATAGCATAGTTCAGTACTATCCACTATCCACAGTAATTAGCATTTTGTAACTTTGTATAAAAGGATCTCGTTTCATAATGAAATTATCAATCTCGATCACACAATTCAAATGTTTTGACTCTCTCTCCCCCCATTCGTCATACTCATCATATTGTGTCCTTGTAACTCCTCCTCCACTAACTCCCCCACAAGCTTCCGCCGGGGATTTCCATTTCTCCGCCATACCGGCAAGTGTTGCCAGTAACCCGCTCAGATACCAATTGAAAGATTACAATACAAATAAAATACACTCCACAATGGTGTTCCTCCAAAAAAAATCAATATATATTAAGCACAATGCAAATACAACTCCTTTTCTTCCTTCCTTTTACTTCTGACCTTTCTACGCTTTCTTCACAAGCTATACCTACAAAAGATAATTCTACCACGAAGTCTCAACAAGTATATATAGGTACACGACTAGAAACGTGTAGGAACCAACGCGGTGAAATGCACGACCAATAAGTTGAACCGACTTGAACAACACGGTACGACTAGAAAAGTCAACCGCGAACCAACTTGAATCACACGGTATGACTTGAACTTACGTGAACCGAAACTACCAAGCAATTTCCACGTCACTTCTATAGTACTATTCAAACATACGTGAAACGAAACGAACACTTAATTTCTACGTCACTTCAAATACCCAGCGACGAAACTACTTCGTCGCTAACTTCTACGTCACTTCACATATTTAGCGACGAGACTACTTTCGTCGCTAGTCGTCGCTACTTTAGCTACGAGAGTATCTCGTCGCTAAGTGAGTGCTCAGTACAACATCCTAACACGAGAGGGAGAGAGGGAGAGAGAAAAGGAGGGAATAAGGAAGGGGACACAGACAGAAGCAAGAATTAAGGAGGCAGAGAGGAGTGAGGGAGGGAGAAAGAGGGAGAGAGGGAGATGGAGGAGTGGGGGCCGGGAGCCGAGAGGGCGAGCACTTGGGAGAACTATAGACTCGTATTCTGTTTACTTCTTAAACTTATATTTGTCTTTGCATAATTTCAATATTTATGTGCCCCCGGGTTTTCGTGATCGACGCCCTTCTAGGCACAAAGGACGTGTGTAGCGCAACGCGTTTTTTTTGTTTTAACGTGTCAGCTTTTTTCACTCTTTTATTTAGGACTTGGAAGGACTTCAGGTCTTCAACTTGATGTTGACTTCACCGTGAAGATTTATTCGAAGTGGCCCCAATCAGCGTGCTCGCGCGTGCGAAAAGTTGCAAAAATCGCAGGGTTCACCGTAGGTTCGTTACGAGGACCTGAAGTTACGAAAACCATGTGTCACTGTTGTTATGTTCAATGTTGTTATCGGCCGTCGCGGTTTGTCGCGCGGCCGGCTAGTTTGTCGTTTTGGAGTGAGTGGTCGTTTATTTTGTCGTTTCGTTAAAAGTGTAAAGCGCGTAGATTCGGTTTGGCGGCCATCGAGGTTTGTCGCGCGGCCGGCTAATTTGTCGTTTAGTAGTGAGTGGTCGTGTAGTTTGTCGTTTCGTTAAAGTGTGTGGCGCGTAGATTCGGTTTGGCGACGACCAGGTTTTGTTGTCTTTGGTTTGTATGTTTTGTTTGGTTTTGGGTATGGTTACATCAGGAGGTCTCTGTCATAGTACAGACCACAAAATTTTTGTATTACACAGGCCTCGGTTACATCGTGTATCATCTCTAAACAAGTTTTTACATACGCGTTCTGATTTGAGTGGTTCCACGTAAGTTAGACGATCAAATCTCTAAAATAGTCAAATTTTTGGAATCCGACCATTTTCGTATATAAATTCGTACTTGCGTATTCGGTACGTGTACTTCGCAAGTGAACCGCGACAATGTACACCAAAGATCTCCTTCACTCTGCTGACTTTCAGGAAAAAACCGTATTTCTTTTCGGCAAAGATTACCGCGTCAATGATTACCGCGTCTATGATTACCGCGTCAATTTACATCAAATATCTCCTTCACTCTGCTGACTTTCAGGAAAAAACCGTATTTCTTTTCGGCAAAGATTTTACGGTCACCTTGTCCAAAGGCTCATGACTTTGGGGGCGTGTGAAAATTTTCATTTTTCATCGACGCACGTGTTTATCGTAAAAGTGTAGCGAATTGACTGATTATGTATTGGTGAATCCACCTCGGCGAGGTGGGTTCACCAATACAGAGGCGTATGGAGAGATTGCTTCGCAGATGAAGACCAAAATGTAATCAGACGGTCGACTTATTCTCCCAGATAATTGGAGAATCGTAATCTTATTTTCTATAATATTGTTTTCACGAAACTCAAAAAAAAATAGTACGGCATGGTACAGGCAAGTACAAAATTATATATTAAACCTCACTTTTACTTTGATGTAACCATACCCTAAGTAGTCCTTAAGTGTACGGTCGTTTAGTACTTAATTACTTTGTTGTTTCACGTGTAGACGCAATTTGATTGGTAGGCGCTTCGTGCGCACTTTATGTTGACCTTGATCAGACATTTCGAGTAACTAGGAAGATTCCTAGGACCACGTGCACCAGATCAGATTAACAAGATTCGCAGAAGCGACGAACTTAATAAGTAACAAAGGTAGAAACAGACATAGGTGAAGGTGGGAAGAGTAAGGGCATTCACATGTAGCAAGGCATAGATTAGACAGACGTTCAGCAAGTAGATTCTATTATAATAGAAAGGAATACAAATGTAATGAAAAGGACGACGTCCAGTAATAAGCTGATTCTGAATGGAAAAAAACTGCCAAGCTTAATTTGTCTGTGAATGATAAATCCTAACTCTTGTCCTATACTATTTATCTTAATGCAAACAAAAGCAACTAAGTGGCGGTCGTATGATCAAGTGCAACGTGTACAATTCGTTTGACAATAATGCATCGTGAAAACGTCTGCACGTTTGCCTAGCACCTGATTTAATGTTGCCGCTATGAAATCGCTAATGATGCTGTGACGATGCGATTTCGTAGTACCAATGAAATCGCGTGAATCATTGCACGAAATAATCGCCTAGAATCGCACTAAAAACAATACTCCCACTCGATTCAAAGGGCGATATAAAGTTTCCGTTTGACTGAGACTTCGTTTGACCACGAGCATTCACGGAAATGATTCGCGGTATATTTCGGTAGGTCTTCATAACGAACGAACAAAAGAAATCTTCGCCGCACATCTGTCAAGTTTAAACTTACGTGCGTCAATTCGAAAGCGTGTAAGTTTCGTCGTCATGTTCACAATGTCGTCCGTACAAGACCGTTTGAAATCATTTTTGGCACCTGTCGCATAATTTTGATGCCACGTACAATATCAGGACCGTTTCAATTTAACGGCACACCTATGACGCTTTGATTTGATCGCAAAATTTCAAAGCGTATGCGGCGGCAGCCAACGTGCAGATGCAGCCTCGTACATTGAACTCCAATCGCGTCGCTGTAGAGCGACGGTGGTCCTGCCAAAGGACCAGGTTCGAAAAAGTACTCAAGTACTTTAGGCGCTGGCGCCTCCCACTCCTCCTATTTTCATTTTCTTGCTTTCCTTCGATGCGCTCAGATTAGGTTCCTCTCCTTCCTCCTTAGGGTTTGCTCCTTTCGCCTTAGAGAGTCTTGCTTTTCCTGCACAGAGTAGCAATTTATCTTTTCCAATAGCCTTTGTTAGCATGTCGGCTGTGTTCTCCTTGTCTGGCATGTACTCAAATGCCACAGCCTCGGCAATTGTCGTGTCCCTAATAAAGTGGTACCGCATATCAATGTGCTTGGCCTTAGGGTGGTTGATAGGATTTTTGATCAAAGCCAAACAACTCTGACTATCTGTGTAGATGGTGGTCTTCGTTTTCTGAACAAACCCTAGCTCATTCAGAAATGCCCTGAGCCATAAGACCTCCTTTACTGTGGCGGCGCCGGCCATGTAATCTGCTTCCATGGTGGATAGTGCCACGGTTTTTCTGGAGCTTGCTGCTCCAACTCACGCTCCCATCACCAATGTTCACCTGGTAACCTGTGGATGATTTCCTCCTTGCAATGTCCCCTCCCCAGTCAAAGTCAGTAAATGCATGAATTTTTATGCTTCTTGAGTCCATCCAAGCGCAAGAGTGTATTCAATTGTCTCCTTGAGGTATCTGAGTACTCTCTTTGCTGTTGAACAATGTTGTTTCTCTGGTTTGTTTAGGAAACGGCTGAGGATTCCGATGGCGGTGGCGATGTCCGGACAGGTCCAATTCATCGTATACATGAGTGCTCCGACTCCTTCACGGTATAGAGCATCGACTAGCTCATCCTGAATCTCGAGATCTTCGATAAATTTCTCCCCTTGCTCCAAAGGTGAGGAGATGTCGTTCGCATCTTGAAGTCGGAATCCGGTAAGAAGCTCCCTTATGTACTTTCTTTGACTGAGATGAATTACTCTATTCTCTCTATCTCTAACCACTTCGATGCCAAGTATGTATTTAATCTCACCTAAATCCTTGATCTCAAAGGCTTGCGATAACATATTTTTAACTCTTACTATCTCCTCTTTAGTTTTTCCTAGTATCATCAGATCGTCTACATAGATTGCTATGATTATCTTGCTTTCTGGATGGAAATAACACTGAGTGATCTGATTGAATCTTTACAAATCCCTCTCCTTGTAGGTATTCATCTATCTTAATGTTCCATAATCAGGGAGATTGCTTAAGGCCGTAATGGGCCTTAGAGAGTTTGCAAACCTTATGGGGGTTCATTGGGTCCTCATACCCTTCCGCCTAGGTCATGTAAAGTTCCTCCTCGAGTTCTCCGTGGAGGAAAGCTGTCTTCACGTCCATCTGCTCAACTTCCAAGTCGAGGATGGCGGCGAGGGCAAGGAGTGCCTAAACTGAGGTAAATTTCAGGACCGGTGCGAATGTCTTCTTGTAGTCTATGCCCTCCTTCTGAGTGTACCCCTTAGCGACCAACCTTGCTTTGTAGCGTTCAATTGTTCCGTTTGGGTTTCTTTTTATCTTAAAAGTCCACTTACTCCCAATTGGTTTTCTCCCCTCTAGCAGGTCCTCTAATGTCCATGTGCCATTCTTGAGAATGGAAGCCATCTCCTCATTCGTGGCGGCCTTCCACTTGTCAGAGTCTTCACCTGCAAGAGCGCTTTTGAGGGTCGACGATTCCTCAACCTGTGCCATTCCAACAAACTTTTTCCTTGGGGCCTTTGACGTCTCCAACCACTCACCGAACTTATTAGGTGGGTTTTTGAGCCGGCTCGGTCTGTCGATTGGGTTTGTTGTTGAGTTTTTCTTCTTCCCCTTTTCCACCACTACTTCCTTTGCTTTCTCAGCTTTGTCTCTGTTTGTTGATGCAGTGATCTCCTCGGCGGGTGTGGCGGGGTCACCTTCTAACTCCTCTACCTTTCGTTGTGGTTGCACTTTTTCGGGAGTCTTTGGTTCTGGGGGTGAATCATCTCTGTCCTCATCTGAGTCAACATCCTGTGGCGGAACGTTTGATGGGTTAGGAGACATTGGCTTAACCTGTTCATCAAAGGTAAATGCCTCACCTCCTTGTTCACTCCCACTATTGTTTAATTGTGGTTTTTCCCCAAATTTGACATTTCTGATGATGTTTATCTTCCTTGTGGAGTTGTTTTGGACTCAGTATGCTTTGCTATGCTCGTCGTAACCGAGAAATGTCCCTTCGATTTCTTTGGGTCCCAGCTTGCCACCTTTGTTGTTGTGGTTATAAACGTAGGCCCTACTCCCAAATACCTTCAGGTGGGATAGGTTCGGTCTGAACCCATGCCATTGCTCGAACGGTGTGGAGTTGTCTAACGCTCGTGTTGGACATCTGTTTCGCAGGTATGCGGCTGTGCTCAAAGCTTCCCCCCAATACTGTGGCTTAATATTGTGGACGGCCATCATGCTTGTTGTCATCTCGATGAGTGTACGATTCATTCTCTCTGCGACGCCGTTCTGTTCGGGTGTAGCTGGTGCTGTTAAACGGTGTTCGATTCCCTCAGCTGTGAGGAAGTCCTTAAATTCATTCGAAAGGTACTCTCTACCCCTGTCACTTCTTAAACAAGTAATTGACACGCCATGCTTCTTCTCAACGGCTGCCTTGTATGTCTTGAAATGAGTGAAAACTTCGCTCTTATGACAGATTAGGAAGATGTGTGGCATCTTAGTGAAGTCGTCAATGAATGTAACCATGTACTGTTTGCCGCTACAGGACGCAACTTTCGTGGGTCCCCAAAGGTCTGAGAGCACGACCTCAAGTGGTCAGCTAGCTCTCTGTGCACCTCCTTTTGGAATGGGAAGTCTGTGGGACTTTCCCATTTCGAAGCCATGACACGGTTTCGGTGAGTCCTTTACTGATGCTAGTCCGATTCCATGTGCCATGTTTCCTTTGATCATTTTTCTCATCCCTTCTGTGTGTAAGTGACCCAGTCTGCAATGCCACAAAAACTGGTTGGATAAATTGTGAGTCTTTGTTTCGGTCAGCTCATTTTTGGTGATATTTATCTTGATGTTTGGTGATATTTATCTTGATGTTTTCTGTGCTTGCAGTTGGCGATGAGTTTGTTGCTTGAAGCGTTGATCTTGCCGCGAGAGCAATTAACTTCAACTTTGGGTTACACTTGAGACGAAAGTTCGGTCTGCCATCCGTTCTCCCTCTACAATGATTAGTCCCTCCCTCATTAGTTTCACCTTTCCTCCTTTTTGCCATACTGGTATGATGCCGCTATCCTCTGCTTCAGGGATAAAGTAGAGCTTTCTCTTGAAATTTGGGCCATATAGGACATTCTTGATTGTCCGAAATGTTAGTTTTCCTTCTACTAACGCCTCTATCTCTATGTCTCCAGATCCGATTGCGAGTGTGGAATGATTGTCTCCTATGAATATTTGAGATGGGGTTGTTTGCTTGAATTTTGTGAACCATTCGTGCTTGTAACACATGTTTCTGAAGCACCTGTTTCGATCATCCAGTCGTTGGAGCTGACTGCGAGGGATGACGCGATCATCGCCTGTGAGCTCACTTTCTCCTTCCCTTTCCCCTTCCCCCTTTTCAGCTTCGAATCATCCACCTTTCCATTTTGTTTGCCTTGGGCGTATTTCCTGCAAACTAAGATAAAGTGACCTGCTTTGTCACAGTAGAAACACTTTCTGTCATCTTTCTTATCGCGGTTCTGACTGCCCCTTCTGTCTTTGTTGTTGATTTTGCTCCCAGATGCAAATGCGGAGCCGTCGAAGTTCATATCGCGATTCATCATGATTTTTGTGTTAAATTCATCTTTCAAGAGTGCTTCGACAACTTCGTTCCACTTCCATGTGGAGATTTCTTTCTGATCCAACCAAGTGAGTATGGGATTGTACTCGATTGGGAGAGAGAGCATGAGAAGGGTGATTTTGGTGTCTGTGGGGAGGGTGAAACCAACAACGTCAGCTTCGGCCAAGAGGTTAGCGTAGTGGGAGGTGTAAGCCTCCATAGATGTGCCATCTTAGTAGACAGTCGTCATGAGTGTCTTTCCAAGCTTGATTCTTGCTGTCATACCTGAGAGTTTCTGTGTCGCCTCTAAAGATTCCCAAATATCTGCAGAAGTTTTGAGTCTCGTCACATTTCTCAGCAGGTTATCTGCCTGCCCGCGAATCAAGCAATTCTTAGCTCAAATCTCCCGCATGTCCCAGTCTTTCATCGCCTTTGTCTCATCTGCTTCCACAATGTTTGCATCCGGAGGAATCGGACGGGTCTTTGCTCGAGTAACAATCCCTAAGCAATTCCTCTCCTTAAAGGCCGCTTCGGCCCAACACGTCCACAACTGATAATTTGATCCTTCAAACTTGTCAAGGGCGCCTAACGGGCCCATGACGTGTTGACCTTGATCAGACATTTCGAGTAACTAGGAAGATTCCTAGGACCACGTGCACCAGATCAGATTAACAAGATTCGCAGAAGCGACGAACTTGATAAGTAACAAAGGTAGAAACAGACATAGGTGAAGGTGGGAAGAGTAAGGGCATTCACATGTAGCAAGGCATAGATTAGACAGACGTTCAGCAAGTAGATTCTATTATAATAGAAAGGAATACAAATGTAATGAAAAGGACGACGTCCAGTAATAAGCTGATTCTGAATGGAAAAAAACTGCCAAGCTTAATTTGTCTGTGAATGATAAATCCTAAGTCTTGTCCTATACTATGCGGTCGTATGATCAAGTGCCACGTGTACAATTCTTTTGACAATAATGCATCGTGAAAACGTCTCCACGTCTGCCTATCACCTGATTTAATGTTGCCGCTAAGAAATCGCTAATGATGCTGTGACGATGCGAATTTGTAGTACCAATGAAATCGCGTGATTCACTGCACGAAATAATCGCCTAGAAATGCACTAAAAACAATACTTTATATTGGTTTGGTTTATAGTTTGAAGTAGTGACGTTACGATTAAAGTACTATATACTGCAGCTTAGAGGGAGAGTGGAACATAACTTTTATGGGGAAAAACTTTTATACAATATATTGGATTCCATAAACAGCTCTCTCTCTCTCTCGCGTGAATTTCATGAATGCTTTCGCTGTTATCTTGAACTCTGATTTTTTTGATTAAGATCCTTCACATGGTATCGGAGCTTGTGTGCTCCATTGAGGTGTAAAAGGTGGCTAGTTTGGCCGCCATGGGTAGAAAGAAAAAGAACACCCCTTCTCCTTTCATCCCTTCTCCAATATTTCCGCAACCTCCGGATCAGTATCTAGATCCATCCGAATCATCTTCATATTTGGAAGTAGAAACGCCATTTGCTTTCATCGCCAATACTTTTGAGGAAACCGTTCAGATAGATCCGTACAGTCAGAACAAGGACAATGAGGCGAAAAAGAAGGAAGAAGATGATGCGATGGAAGATCGTCTTCAAAAATTAATGGACGGTCTTTTCCGTTATGTGGATCAACAGATCTTTGAGGCGAACTGTGTCACTAGATCTTTATTATTCGGATATCCCATTCCGGATCAAAACGTCGGTGATACCAAAGGAGGTGATGGAGATGAGGAGGAGGGGAGGGAAATGATTCGAAAGGGGAAACTTCCCATTGATGATGATTCCGATCTTGATGATTGGAGTGAAGGGAATGAACTGGTTGAATCGATGTCCTAAAAGATTGTCATTCTCAATGGATCGAATTACCAAGCTTGGAAGAAGTATATCAAAACACAATTTAAACTCAAACGACTTTGGAAGATTGTGAAAGAAGTGGACAAAATGCCAACAACAGATCGGAAAGCTTATCAGGTGTGGACGAAGAAAAATCTTTCCGCTATCGGCAATATATTCCAATCATATAGCACTTCTATACATGATCTATTCCTTATCCGGAGATTTGCCCATGATTGTTGGGTGGCTCTTGAAAATCACTTTGATAAAAGCCTTCAAAATAAAAGGCAACTCATTTATACCGATTATACCTCTTTCAAATTCAAATCAAGTGAATCTATCGATGAAGCCTCAAAGAGATTAAACATTATTATTGAGCAACTCGCAAATTCGGGAAAATTCATTGAAGAAAGTGATAAGGCATCGGTCTTCATTCATGCCTTACCAGAGAAAATGATACATTAAAGGGATATTCTTTTATCGAGGGATTCCAATACTTTGGACTCCATCATCACATTCCTTAAATCGACCGAGGTAAATCGTCCAAGCTCTTTTAGGGGATCTCAACCGACCAGATCCCTCAATTCTACGTCGACGGAAACAACCGATCTAAATTATCTTTGAGGAAGAGGAGGAAGAAGAGGGGAAAATCCGAGGGAAGAGGGGGAAGAGGACAAGATAGGGCTAGGAAACCTCCTTCATTGCTCGGATATTCAGATCTGTCTAATATTGCCTGCTTTCAACGCGGCAAACTCGATCACATTGCATCTTCTTGTCCGGATAAGGAGGGCCAATGTCACTTTTGTGGGAGGTGGGGCTATATAAGCCCACAATGTTACTCGAAGGTCGAGAATGGAGGCGGCCGCGGTAGAGGAGACGGGGGGGGCCAAAATGGTGGCCGCGGCGGCGGTCGTCTGGGCGGCCGTGGTGGTCGTGGAGGCTGCCATGGAACAGGAGGAGGACATTTTAGGGGCGACGATCAATTTAAAGGAGGAGAAGGTGCGCAGAAATATTCCGCCCTTAACTAGTCGCTTGATTTATTGGTAGGTGCTACGCAACAAGAAAATGAATGGATTATTAGTTTTGGCGTATCACACCACGTATGCACTGACGTGTCACTTTTCCACAATATGCGCCAACTCACAGTACCAAAACAAATTAATGTCGCAAGTGGACAAGTGTTTTCGATCGGTACAGTGGGTACTGTACGTTTAGATTTACCAAGTTTGGACACACATGGGGTGGAAAAAATGACGCAAAATCAACTCACAAATGTTTTGTACTTACCTGAATGTTCAATGAACCTTCTCTGTGTACCAAAGATTCAACGAGCGGGTGGCTGCGTACTTGCGTATGGCGACTCCACATTAAAAATTGTACAATCTGATGGTGCACAAATAGGTGAAGGTGAAGTCTCATATCATATGCATAACCGTTTAATATGGCGTCGGCCTAAATTCCCCTCAAATTCCGCCAGCATTATTTGCCAAATCTCCGAATTGAAAGGCGATCAAACTTTGTGGGACCACCGTATATGTCACACATCTGAAGGGAGTTAACGACGTATGATCAAAAATGGGAGTGTTAGGGGACTAGATTTGGCGTCGGGGAGAAAATTAATGGATGTGAGGGGTCTCGTAAGGGGAGACAAATCCAAAAGCCGCATCTTGCTAAGGATCCGATGCATCGATCTAAGCATCCGTTTGATCTAGTGCATATTGATTTATGTGGGGACGTGAAACCGAAGACGATTGGTGGAAACATATATATTATGGTGGTGGTGGACGACTTCTCTCGCTTCACATAGGTAATATTACTTAAACACAAATCCGAAGTCTTTTTACGCTTTCAAGAGTGGCATGTGACGGCCGAAAGGCAATGTGAGAGAACACTTAAATCTATTACATCGGATAATGGTGGATAATTTCTTGCTTTTGATCTTCATTGTAAAGAGTGGTGAATTTTTCACCAATATACCGTTTCTTACTCATCGGAATCCAATGGTGTGGCGGAAAGAAAGATCCGTACTCTTCAAGAAATGGTACGATCTATGTTACATAGATCAGCAAAAAGCATTAATTTATGGGGCGATGCGATTTTGACGGCAAATCATATTTGCATCGGAGGATTACATCAGTTTTGGGTGACATAACTCAATATGAATTGTGGCATGGCCGTACACCTACTCTGCACCACATTCGGATTTGGGGTTGTCGTGCATCGGTTTATATTCATTCACAAAAAAAGGGGAAATTTGCATGCAGTGGATATTTTGTGTGGTATAGTTTGAAAGGAAGCCTTTATCGAGTTTATGATCCGGTTCAAAATGTCATTGAGGAATCGAGGAATGTAAATTTTCACGAGGATTTACTATCCACGATTTCTCCATCGGCAAAGCGATCTTCTAATCTTGATTTTCATGAGGAGTTTGACATTGCAGATTTGGATGACATTGAGGGTTCGGATTCACAAATTGAGCCGGAATCCACCTCCAATGTTAAGAGGGGGAATGGTAAAATTGTGGAAAATGTAAATTTTGGTAACATTGGTGGGGATTCACTAAGCGAAAATTCCCGAATGTCTTCAGACACAAGGAAATCTTTGACTTCTAAATTTATTGAACCCAATATCATTGAGGAACCAGCAAATGAGGAGAAAGAATTTGAGCCGAGGAGGAGTATACGAGAAAATAGGGGAAAGAAACCGGCTTCTCCTTTCTTTGATGGTAAAGGAAATATAGAAAATTTGTATTGTTTTATTTCGGCGGCAAGGGGGGATGATTTTCTTTTATAACAATTATTACGTGAGAATAAGCCGGGTGATCCTCAATCGTATGTAGAAGCACAAAAATCATGGGATTGGGAGACATATTGGAAACCGGCGTGGGAAAGATAATTTTACTCAAAACCGTACTTTTGACGAGGTAAGCTTACCGGAAGGAAAAAAAATCTATTGATGCGAAATGGATTTTTAAAACTAAAACTAATGAATTGGGGAAAATAGTGAAACATAAGGCTAGGTTAGTTTGTAACGGCTTTCAACAAAGGGAGATGTTGATTATTTTGAGACATAAACACCGGTGGTTAAATTTGATTCTTTAACAATAATTATTGTTATTAACGCTACCGAGAAGAAGCATATTCACCAAATGGACGTAGAAACGCCGTTCTCAAATGGTGATTTAGAAGAGGAGGTGTACATGAAGGTTCCGAAAGGGGTAGTGTCAAAGGATGGGAAGGTATGGCGGCTACAAAGGTCCTTGTACGGTCTAAAACAGGCACCACAGACTTGGTACTTACGATTACACAAGGTCCTTACTAAATTTGGATTAGTATGTACAGTTTCAGACTCTGGCGTTTACGTCAAAGGTGACGGGGGTGATCAAATCATATTTTCTGTCTACGTGGATGATTTTTTTATGATATGTGACAAGTTGACGCGAATTGCGGAAATGAAATAGTAATTGCGTCTTCACTTTAAAGTCAAAGATTTGGGGGACGTACGATATATTTTTGGATTGGAAGTTTTAACGTACGATAATGGGGATATTAAATTGTCGCAAGCGCAATATTGCTCAGAAGTACAGACAAAATTTGTTATGTTGGTCTCTAAGCCGATTTTAACACCACTATATTCCAAACTTTAATATCGCAAATTTGAAGAGGAGGAGACAATACACGTGCTCTATCGTGAGGCCGTTGGGAGTCTAATGTATTTAAGTGTGGCCATGCGACCGGATATTTCAACCGCAGTTTTTGCCGTGAGCAGATTTTGTCAGGCTCTAAAGAAGACTCATTAGGAGGTCGTGAATAGGATCTTTCGTTACCTTGCAGGTACAATTGAGACTGGATTATTATTTTGATCTGGTCAAGAGTCTTTGGAGTGCGTGGGATGTTGTGACGCAAATTGGGGTGGCGACTTCGACACTTGAAAATCAACGTCTGGTTATGCTTTTGTTTTAAGCGCCTGACAATTCTTGGATTTTGCGACTTCAGCCGTATGTCGCATTAAATTCGACCGCAGCAAAATATATGGGGGCGTGTCACACTACTAAAGAGTCAATTTGGATCAAAGAGTTACTTGGAGAATTAGGGATTTCTATTGGCTGCATGAATTTTTTTTTCTCAGCAGTATGAGTTCAATGGCGTTGGTTAAGAATTCTGTCTTTTATAAGAAGACAAAGCATATCGGGATCCAGTGTCATTTCGTACGTGATTTAGTCACTTTTAGGGATATTGAGTTTTTGTACGTTTCGACGTTATAGGAAGCCACAAATATGGTGACGAAAGCCGCGGATCTTGATGAATTGTTGAGGGGGAGACCTAAATTAGGTTTGATGTAATGATTACAACTTTGAAAGGGGGATTTCTAGGTTCAATGTTGTAATCGGCTATCGCGGTTTGTTGCGCGGCCAGCTAGTTTGTTGTGTTGGAGTGAGTGGTTGTCTAGTTTATCGTTTTGTTAAAGTGTGTGGTCTTTATTGGTTTGGAGTAATATTGTCTCGTAGATAGTTTTGTAGATTTTTGGTCTTGCGTAGATTCGGTTTAGCGACGACCAGGTTTTGTTGTCTTTGGTGTATACGTTTTGTTTGGTTTAGTAATCCTTAAGTGTACGGTCGTTTAGTACCTTAGTACTTTGTTGTTTCGCGTGTAGACGCAATTTGATTGGTAGGGGCTTCGTGCGCACTTTATGTTTGGTTTGGTTTATCGTTTGAAGTAGTGACGTTACGGTTAAAGTACTATATACTGCAGCTTAGAGGGAGAGTGGAACATAACTTTTATGGGGAATAACTTATATGGAATATACTGGCTTCCATAGACTGCTCTCTCTCTCGTGAATTTTTATGAATGCTTTTGCTGTTATCTTGCACTCTTATTTTTTTGTGTGAAATCCTTCTACTATGTCCACACCGCGAAGCAATAGTGACACACGCCTTAATCGGGTATGTTAATAGGGTCATAAGGTTTGCTTTGTGTTTTTTATAATAAAACAACAATAAAGAGAGAAATAAAATAACCCTAAACATACGGTTGCACGGAGAAAACAAGGTGTGGCCCTAATCAGCGCGCTCGCGCGTGCGAAAAGTTGCAAAAAATTGCAAGGTTCCGTTGAGTTTAAATTTGACAGTCAATTACTTGAACAACTTTGACTTTCAAAATATTCTTACAATCCGTTAATATTTTGCCGCGTTTGCGAACGTTGACCGTCATAATAAAATCAACAATTCACACGGTCGGTGAAGGTTTACGATAACTAAACTGCGGCAACAACATGTAAATAAAAGTGTTGCGCACATTCACTTTCTCACTTCACGTAAGCTCAAGTGTAAGAGCACATGTTAACTTTTAAATTGACCTCAAAATTGAAATTTAATCCGGAACGTTATATTGAACTTACACGGATAACGACCGAAATTAAACCTCTCAACCCTAAAGTACTAAAAGTCTTTTACGGATAAATTGAATCGCACAAAACAAAATATACTTTGTACACTATTATAAAACTGACTTACGTAAAATTATCAAACTAAATGAAAAACATGCGAGTCGTCACGCGCGACCAAATCAAGCTACATTATTTACGGTTCGTGATTAAATTTCAATTTTGCGGCTAAGTTAAAAGCCAACATGTGCTCGCACAGTGGAGCTCATGTGAAGTCGGAAAGTGACTGTGGGCAACACTTTTGTTTACATGTGGTTGTCGCAGTTTTGTTTCCATAAACTTTCGTCGGCTGTTTGAATTGTTAGTTTTAATATGACGGTCGAAGTTTGCAAGCGCGGCAAAATATTAACCGGTTGTAAGAATATTTTGAAAGTCAAAGTTCTTCAACTAATTGACCGTCAAATTTAAACTCAAGAGTTTATTTAGCTTTTTGATATATCAAGGCGATAAATCGATTATCGGGTACCTGAAATCCGATACAAATCGAATATCGGCAAGTGGTCCTCAATACCCAACACTAAAATTTGGTCAACGAGTCATGGAAAGGACCCGGTTGAGGTTCGTGTGGTACATAATCTATGTCGTTTTAACAACAATAGATTATATGTCGATAATGAGTTAGCCACGTGGAATGAGAAGGTGAACCTATTATTTGCCACTTTTTGTCCACCCATTTTGTTCATTATTGACTTAATAAGAGTTAACATTAACTCTAATAAGTGGTTGTTTTGATTTTTTTCCAATGAAAAACAACCTTATTAGAATTAAAACACATATTACAGTCAATAAACTCTAATAAAATCACTCAAACACGATATTAATAAAGTTAATGGGTGTTATTAATGCAAATTATTGCGAAACAACGGACAAGCGACCATCTTTTTCGACAAAGCAACTTTGCGTAATTGTCCCAACTGTATAAGTTATATATCTTGCAACTGAACAAAAAGTACACGCTTTACGTTATACGTTGACGCTTAACTCCCGTAATATAGTCTGACAAGTATGGACGGTAAAATTACGCGACGGCGTACGATTTATAAGATTTTTTATGGTTACCTATATTAGTGTAAGCATGTTTATGGGAGGTATTTAACTTTTTGAAAAACCCAATTTAGCATTAGTAAAAATTTAGAATATATATATATATATATATATATATATATATATATATTTTTGAAAAAAAATCAAATTACCAATTAGCTTTAATAACGCTAATTATTTTTTTACTCTTTTTATTTTTTGACGCTAATAGCGATTGGCGGTGTAATGAAGGAGAAAGAAATGATTGACATAGAAGCACTTTGAAAAGTACACCGTAAAATCTGCGATAAAATCCAAAGTAGCACTTTAAATTTTATGTTATGAATGTGCGCGAACAAATTGGTGCGATTTAATTTTGTCGTTTGACTTCAAGTGCC
The DNA here is from genome assembly GCA_037447655.1 of Zygnema cylindricum. Classification (NCBI taxonomy): domain Eukaryota; kingdom Viridiplantae; phylum Streptophyta; class Zygnematophyceae; order Zygnematales; family Zygnemataceae; genus Zygnema; species Zygnema cylindricum. The sequence continues at coordinate 62,275 of JBBHKE010003239.1, forward strand.
CTTCCACGTGTTCACTCTTAGAATTGACATGTTTTATTGTCCTTTGGTATGTAACTGATTGCATTTATGGTACAAGCAGACACATATCGTACACCAAATTAGGGTAACATTCCATTAGACGAAAAGTGGGGTTCGTTACTAGACGCCGTACGTTTTCGTACAGTGCCGTACAGAGACGTAACATTTTTATTTTTTTCTAACGAAACATCGTTACTGGAAAGCTGTCAAGAAGCTCCAATGATGTAAGCGTAATTCTTGACCGTTGGATGTTTAACTTTTTGAAATCCGCGAAACAATCGCGCACATCATCCAGTGGGCCCCAACTCTCCTCGCGAGCAGAGTTGGGGCCCACTAGATGATTACCATTGGTACACGTGAAAAAATAAAATAAAAAAAATGAACAAGCGATCACACACGTGCACATCATACAGGCCATGTGCCTCCAACCACGCAGGATACACGTCAACCGAAAGTATCATTGCACGCTCCGTTTGACATCCACTGACCTTCAAAGTTCGCGGCGTATTTTTGCCATTCCGTTTCGAAATTTGGATTTCTTTTTTCAAAGGTAAATTTTGGCCGCAGATTTTTCGTACGAATCATTTACCACCTCCGCTCGTACAGATATTATCGTTTAGATTTTCCTTTTGAAGAATATTTTTAGATTTTCAAAATGTGAACACTAACAACGTGGCACCAATCGTAATTTCGAAAGGTTTTTCACTGGCCTGACACAATGGAGCGGACTTCCAGTAAACGCTGTCAATAGACTTTTCTGTACATTTACTGGGACCGCCTAATGGAATGTTACCCTTATACAATATTTTCTATCAAATTACTTGCACGATTCGCTCTAGAAATGAATGACGGATGAGACGAGGAAATGAATGTCCTTCTTTTTTTGTTTGGACGTGAATCGCCGTTGACGTCGCCTCACGTCAACAAAAACATCGAGTTGTGATTCATGCTGCCGTACAATTAGTCGCCGATGACTAAAATCCGTCCATACTAAACCATCGTTTTTCACTCTTACAACAACACATAATTTTACGTTCTATTTTAGATGGTTTTGAATGACTATTTGTTTATAGGTTATCATTTAAAAAAATTCGTTACAGTATGGATCATTCATTCGTGATACGACTTCCTAATTTTTCAAAGTTGTATATCTACATTACAAAAAGGTTTTTCGGAAAAGAAGATGTGGGATTTCCAGAAAAGAAGATGATTTACCACAATTGTCAAGTTTTGATGCACGTGACCGTATGTTTTGTCCGTCGATACGCTTCAAATCGTATATTTTGTCCGTCGCTACGCCCCAAAAAGGTTGACAGCCGAGCGGTAGACTTGTTTAGCGCCTCTGTTTTTGTTTTTTGTGGAATGAATGGTTCGGGATCATTCGTTTCCTTATCTCATTTGTCATCCATTTCTAGTTTGAATCGTGCAAGTGTCTTTGAACCTAATTAAGGGTAACCTTCCATCAGACGAAAAGTGGGGTTGTTTACTGGAGAAAGTTGTTGGAGGAATGTCCACTTCGGACTCCACACGTGTGTATCGCAGTATATGCTGGTTCCGCCAGTGCGCCGTTCATTGCCGTAAATTCGGTTTCAGGCGATTGCATGCACATCGGCCGGGTAGCTCAGTTTGTAGAGCTCATGTACGGCTAAAACAAGGTCCCGGGTTCGATCCCCGGCTTGGCCATTTAACCAAAGTTTTCACTTTGGCGCCCATGCGATATGTGGAATATCGCCGATCCTCAATAAAAGTACCTTTCCGTACTAAGCCCTACTGTTTTTTTTTTTTAAACAAAAGTTGTTTACTAAAAATTCGTTGAAATTCTCCAGACTTCTTGGCAAAAACTACCACTATCTGATTTTCAGTTTTCGAAGCAAACGCCCGTTGTTTCCAGTACATGGCTAGTCTCCTCCGACTGTCCTTAGGAGGTCACTTAGCGCTTACAGGACGAGTGTATTAGTCCACTTGTAAAGTCAGAGTCGATCCACGACGGACGTGAAATTATAAAGTTACATGTGGCAAATGGCTTGTACCTTCTGACATCAAAGCCACCCTGTTCGACGACAAAAAAATCTTGGTTGTCCTTCGTTGTCCTTGGTTGTAGGACAACCTGTGACACCTCCATCATAAATGTGCAATACAGCGATAATACATTCACGTACAAATGGTACATTTTAGACATTTGTACAAACATTTTCATTTTGCAACGGTTTTAGTGGTCGTTGGTACCACAACAACCCTAAGAACATTCAAATTGTACATTAACGTGACGGTACAAGATATTTTAATCTGAGTTTGCATGTACACATACGCAGCTGTGATTTTGTCCTTTTGGAAATGATGATTATTCCCGGGCGGCTCAACAGAATCCTACGAACCAATCGCAATCTAACACCTCATTCACTGGCACGACCTGATGGAAGGGATGGAAGGGGTGTTATCAGGGGTGTTACAAATATTACAACGTGTTCGTACGATTACTGGGAACGCCTGATGGAAGGTTACCCTAAATCGATCACTACAGTACTGTGTCGTGCAGTCATGACTCTGTGCGCGCACATAGCTGGTTTTACGGGTAACATATTCCCGCAGGAGACCCGTCCGTCCGCCGATAACAGTTACGACCGTTGGAGGCTCGCCGCGAGTCCTGTTGAGAGTATGCGCGCCAAGAATCTCCTCTGACGCAGTGACAGTTGACCCTTTCGTCCGATTTGTCCAATTTGTACGGATTTGACTTGCATAATAAAGCTGCGAAACTTCGCTGAGTATTCGCTGTCCCAAAATGAACAGCAATGTTACGTCAATGAACGAAAAGTGTAGCCGTCAAAAATCCTTAAAACATCATGAAAGATACGGAGAATATACGGAAATATACAGAATTATATTAAAAGTGTACCCTAAAAACCTTGGATGTACGGACATATTTAAGGCGGTTGTATTGAAATATACAGGAAACTAACAGAATGTACCCAAAAGCCTTAAAACCCCCCCTTAAATAAGCCTAAAAAGTACGTAAATGTACGAACACTCTACATAAATGTACAAGACATGTACGGATACATAGTACGGTACGCTTAATATTAACATTTCAAAATCGTTCGATGCGCACTGTACGATTATTCGTTCGTTAACTCACATAAAATGCGCACGGGACATCTATGATTTCCGTACAGATAAATGTAGAACAGGCGTTGGATTCGCCTCCGATTGGACGCGGCAACGATGTCGAAGGTCAGACACGACAAAACGTCGATGATTGGAAACATATGGACCCATGGCCCACGGAAATGTCGATTCTGCCGTACGAGAATGCAGTACCATAATGCTGTCCAAGAAAGCCGTACAATCATGCTGTACAAGAATGCAGTGCAGAAAGCCGTAGTGTAAAGTCGGCGTTTGCTTTGTCAGAGGTTGATGGACGGTGGATGGCTGACATTGTTTCAACGATTTGTTCCGTACGTTCCAATAATCTCCAAGATGACGGGAATGTCAACACTTTTTTGTTTATTCTATCATACGTGCAAGGATTCGCGCATTCAAGAGATTGATGGCCTTTGGCGTGTTTTGTACTTGTTTCCAAGAAACGTGGTGAAAAATTATCGGGCAGTTTTTTCGGGTATCGATTTTGACTTTCCTACATCCCACTCTCCCACTCTCTCTCCCTCAACCATAGAGGTACCAAGTGTTTTAAACGCACGCACGAAACGTTGAAAAAATAATGATATATGCTCACGGAACAAATGCAACAAAAAACTAAATACGTTGACCCACTTTATAAACGCTAAACGTTTATACACGCTTGAAATAACCTAGAAAAACCACATTGCTAAAGTATTTTCTGTTTCGTGAAAGATCATAGTTTCCAAGTTCGTTATTTTTTTAATTTAGAGGAAATTAATCATATTTTGAACTTGATTTTTAGTTTTATTTTATTCACATTTAATAGATTTACAAATAACGTGGAATATTATCAGCTGTTTATATAATTAATGTTTTTATTATTATATTTTGCCACGGTCAATAAGGGTTTCCCATTTGTGTGTGTATGTGTGTTTTTTTCTTAATAAGAATTCTGGGAACATATTTCAAAAAAAAAAAAGTGATTTGTTGGCCTGTAGGTTTTTTTTGTGTTTTTTTCTATTGTTCTCCTTTTGCTTGTTGCTTTCAGAGAGTAAACCACAAAAAAGAAAAGAAAACCAAAATAAAAGAGCTGGTAAAAACTATTCACAGTGAATTTAAAATGTTTTTTGTATCTGTGTAAAATTGTCTCCGATATTATTCGGAAACTGGCGCAAAAGAAACATTTTTTTAAATTCCGGGAAACTACCCGCAAATTGTGGAAAGTAAGTTTCTCTCAAAAACATCAATAGTAAATTTCTCTGTTTAAAAGCAAATTTTTACCTTCAAAACAAAAAAGAAAAAGAATAACGCAAAAAAAAAAATCTTCCTGTTATGTCTGGTTTTGCAGGTGAATTTCCCCCTCCCTCCTCCTCCTCTTATCCCCTTTCTCCCCTTAACCTACTTTCTCCTTCTATTTTCCCCCCCGGATCATCCTCCTACCTCTCCCCCCACAATAATAAGTTTATCAGTTTGCAAAAAACAGCAGAATCGAGATTGTTAGCTGGCTAGGAAATTTACTATTTTCTTACGACTTTGAACGAAAACGATCTTCCATTGACGGAACAGGCACCCAGTAAACCAAAAAGTAAGTGATTTTTCCAGAAATCCATAAATAGATATACTTATTTAATATATATATACAATCAATTATTATTCTTATTCGTATTATTATGATTATTATTTTTGTTGTTGTTGTTTGTTGATGTTGGTTGTTGTTGTTGGTTGTTGTTGTTGGTTGTTGTTGTTTGTTGTTGTTGTTGGTTGTTGTTGTTGGTTGTTGTTGGTGTTGGTTGTTGGTGGTTGTTGTTGGTTGGTTGTTGTTGTCGGTTGTTGTTGCCGGTTGTTGTTGCCGGTTGTTGTTGTTGGTTGTTGTTGTCAGTTGTTGTTGTCGGTTGTTATTGTCGGTTGTTGTTGTCGTTTGTTGTTGGTTGTTGTTGTTTGTTGTTGTTTGTTGTTGTTATTGTTGTTGTTGTTTTCATTTTTTTTTTGAAGTCTCCAAGAACGGGATTTCAAAAGAATGGTAATTGAGTTCTAAAATGCTAAAAATCAATTTCTGCAAAATATACGCATGTAAAACAAGTGTGCATGTTTACACAAATTATATTGAAATTGCATTTTTTTTGATGGAATTTTTTTTTTGGTTTATTTACTTTTTCTGTGCAGTGTTCAGGTGATTAGACTAGATAATAAACATATATTTCTTTATTTTACTTGTGTTTTGTTGTTGTGTTTTTTTTTTATCGTTTTTCTTTTTGTGGCAGGTCAACAGGAAGGAGGCTGTCGTTTGTTATTACGCTCATGGGGAAGATGACGACGAATTTCGGCGACAAATTTATTTTTTGGTTCAGTAAGTGGAAAATTTTAGAGTTGAAACTATTGAATAAGTGGCCATGAAAGGCCAAAAGGCTAGCTAGAAATGACAGAGTGAGAAAAATTATACGATTTTGAAAGAAAAAGATCTTCCATTGACGGAACAGGCACCCACTAAACCAAAAAGTAAGTGATTTTTTTTAAAATCTATAAACATATATACTTTTTAACATATATATATACAATCAATTATTATTTTTATTCGTATTATTATGATTATTATTATTGTTGTTTTTGTTTTTGTTGTTTTCCATATTTTTTTTTTAATATCAAATGCACCTTTTTCAAAAACAATGGTCAATACAAGAATGTAAGCTTGTGTTTTTCACGCCGTTTTTTTTTTTTTGGGCAGGTGGAACGCTGTTTTTGTTCGACAAAATCAAAACTCGATTTTTTCGAAAGGATGATTACAAATGGAAAAAAAAAGAATGGTGGAAATACGATAAATGAAAGCCACGTCAATATGAAGGTAATCTAAAATTATACTAGTAAAGAAAAAAGGTCCTCATTTACTTTTTGTGGATCAAGATTCTTATGACGATATTTTATTTTTATTTTTGTTTTTCTTTTGTTTGCGGAAAGTTTCCAAAAACGGGATTTCAAAAGAATGGTAATTGAGTTCAAAAATGCTAAAAATAAATTTCTACAAAATACACGTTTGTACTACAAGTGTGCATTGTCAGGTCTAAGTACTGAGCACTCATTTAGCGACGAGACATTATCGTAGCTAAAGCAGCGACGACCAGCGACGAAGTAGTTTCGTTGCTAGATATTTGAAGTGACGTGGAAATTGTTTGTCTGTTTCGTTTCGCCTAAGTTGTAGTCGTCCCGTGTAGATCATGTCGGTTGGTGGTTGACTTTGTTTGTTGGTCAAGTAGTTCAGGTTGGCTACTTTTTGTCGGTCCAATTCTACCTCGTGTAATTGCACGTTGTCATGTGACAGTGACATGGTTGATCACTGCCTGTCGCTTAGTTTTGTGAAGTTTAACCACGTTGACTTTTACTCTTTCCTAGTTGTGTACTTATATATTTTGTGAGACTTAGTGGTAGAGTTATCTTTTTCGAGGCGTAGTTGATAATGGAGGTGTATACCTTTCTTTCGTGTTGTATGTGTTCATTTTGCTTGCTTTGTTTTTTTTCAATTGGTAGCTACTGGTAACTCTTGCCGGTACGGAGGGGATAGGGAAATCCCCCGCATATCCTAGTGGAGGAGTTACAGTATGATGAGTTCGACGAATGGGGGGAGAAAAGCGTGAAGATGAACGAGGAGATGTTTCATCACTTTCAAGAATTTCTCAAAACAAAATGAGGTGACGGCGACGGAGGAGGTAGCGACGACTCCAACAACTCGAAGGAAAAAAAGAAAAAGAAAAAGGGGAAGTCTAAACTTTGTTACGAGGAACGGAGGAGAGTGATAATGAGGATCTTAGAATCTTCAATAAAACCATCGTCTTCACAAGTTTTAACTATGCAATTTGGAAAAGATACATACGAGGAGCATTCACACTGAAGAAGCTTTATGACATTGTAATCGGGAAAGAGACTAGACCGGATCCCCCCGTGGATCCAACGAATGCACACAAGTGGAACAACAGAGATATGGCGGCACCCACAGCATTATTACAGACTTGTCATAGTTTTATGCAAGAATATCTTCTAACTCATGATAAAGCTTATGATTGTTCGACGAGCTTACACAATGCATTTGAAAAAGGGTTCGAGTCAAATGAAAGAGTACATTTGGTATAGAATGAAGAAAAATGAGTCCATTGATGATGGAGTTAAAGAATTTTATGTCATTATTTAACAACTTAACTCACTCAATAACTTCATTGCAAAGAAATAAAGTTTGTTTGTTTTCATGAGGATTATTCCGGGCAAGTTCGTGGTGGCCATGAAGGTCATCAAGGGACGAGAGAATCCGACAAAAGCATACGCGTACAATCACTTAAAAAGTACAAAAAAGGAGAAAACGACATCTAAAGAGGAGGTTAAAGGGTCATCCTATCCTAGTTATCAAGAGAAAGATATGGGGGAGCTTACAATCATAGGAGATTTAGAGGGAGAGGAGGTGGACCTCGTGGTAGAGGGGGCAGATCACATGGCCTAGGGAGAGGTTTATACCAACGTGACACCTCTCACATGACATGATATAATTGTAATGAGATAGGGCATGAGTCTTTTGAGTGTCTTGACAAAAGCCAGCAGTATAACATTTGTCAGAAATAGGGACATACTAGTCGAGGTTGTTATCAGAGTACGGGAAACAATCTTGGAGGGGACAATTTAGAAGTGGAGGATTTGGAGGAGGTAGCTCATCACGTAGAGGGGATTTTGTTGGGGAACAGAAACAGAAATTCTTCGTTTCACTCTTTGAGGAATCAAAGGAAAAGAAAATGAATGTCTTATTTCACACATAAAACAAAGAAAACAAAGGGAAATTTAAAAATTGGATCATAGACTCCGTTGCTATACATCACATGTGCTCGGGTCCACATGTGCTCAGACTATTTACTGAAATTAGGAAGCTCACTCTGTCGAAATCCATTATAGTGGCTTACGAATCTATGCTAGTTTTTGACAAAGTGGGAACAGTACGCTTAAACCTACCGACACGAGATAGAGAAAAGACAACTGAGTTAATAGGGTACGTTTTAACGATATACTGTATAACCTAAGAGGATGCATTAATCTTTAAGTGTCTTTCAGCTTCAAATAAAAGGTGCCAGAGCCACATGAATGGAAGGAGGAAGGATCATTTTGAGTACTAAAATTGGATCATTTGCAAAAGGCATCGTTATTGATAATATGCAAAGTCAATTGATTTGGAGGAAATCAAAAAATAGGTCTGCGGACAACGAGAGACACGTTCACTCGACAGAGGTCAATAAGGAGGACCACACGTTTTGCCATCATAATATGTGCCATACTTCAGAAAAAAACATCAAGGAGATAATTTTTCATGGTGCGGTTCGAAGACTCGACTTGACAACTGGAGAAAATGTCATTGGATGTGTAAGATGCACAAATAGAAAACAAAAAAAAAACTGCATCCTGTGAAAGATGTTCGATTAAAAGCGGATGTCCTCTTAGACATAGTCCATAAAGATCACTGTGGTGACATACATCCAAAAACCATTGGGAAAAATAAATACATTATGGTGATAGTTGATGATATTAGAAGGAAGAAATAGGTATACTAGTTAAAAGCTAAGTCAGATGCATTAGATAATTTTAATCAATTTGTGGCCATGGTTGATAGAGAAAGTGGAAGGCAGGTAAAGGCGGTACAGCCAGACCGTAGAGGTGCGGAGGTGAATTTTATTTCTTTGCAGAATATTGTGAGGAGACGGGGATTAACCAGCAGTTAACGGCTCCTTATTCCCCACAATCGAAAGATGGTGTGGGTCATGCTCTTTATTGTAACTCTATGACCTTCATTGGCCCACAGAGTGTCCAGCTTATATGAAGCATTTAACATAGAATTTACCCTGTTCAATTTTACCCCAAATAAAATAATCCCGGTTAGACAAGTGCATTGACCAACTTCACCCCTATAAAGGCCCAACTCTACTAAGTCAGACGCAAAAAGAATATCTGAAATTGATCCCCTGAGCAGAAAGTTATGGTTGGCCAAAGATGGCCTATACATACAAAAGGTCATCTAGAGGGAGGCGCCTCAAAAAAACTTAGTTCCTAAACCTCTACTCACAGCTACGTACTACTTGACCTTGGACCAATGAGATGACTGTATAGTGCAAGATGGTACAAGGTACAGTGGCCAATGTACTTCTTGTACGACCATTGTACGTCATAGCCTTCTAGTTGAAACTTGTCAACTTGGGAGCCATGGTTCCTACTCCCAACTTCTTCGGTGGACAATGATATCTTGCCACATGGTATTGTGTGAAAATGTCACCTGTAGCCGCCAAAATATCATTTCGAGTTGGCGGCGTGAATGTCGACCGTCCTATCACGCTAATTTGAGGGGTCCGGTTCGCGTCCGTTCGATTCATACGTTTATATATACATCGTCACCCATTCATTCGGTTAAATGAATGAGCCACCGTGGTGGTGGTGGAGGAGAAGGAGGAGTAGGAGGAGAGGGAGGAGGAGGAGTAGGAGGAGAGGGAGGAGGAACGGGAGGGGGAGGGGGAGGAGAGAGAGGAGATCAATGACCTTCAAAAAATCAAAAGGTCCCCACTTGAATAGTTACTTGTTCACCTCCTCCAATAGAGTATCTGGATGTGGAAATTAAGTTAAATTATAATTTTTTAGATTCAGGTAATTTTATCATGGATATTCTATTAAATAACATAATTTCAAATGATGATGAATACACACACCGATTGATTCTTCTTGAATGGTGTAGGAGGAGGATGGAAGGAGGAGGGGGAGGAGTAGGCAGAGTAGAAGGAGGAGGGAGAGGAGGAGGAGGAGGAGTAGGATGAGGAGGAGAAGGAGGAGGGGGAGCAAGAGTAGGAGGAGGTGGAGCAGGAGGGGGAGGAGGTGGAGGGGGAAGAGAGAGAGGAGGAGGAAGAGGAGGAGGATGTGGAGGAAGAGTAGTAGGAGGGGTGGGAGTAGGAAGAGGGGGAGGAGTAGGAGGATTAGTGGGAGGAGAGGGAGGAGGAGGAGGGGGAGGAGGAGGCGAGGAGGAGGAAGAGGAGGGCGGGGAGGAGGAGGAGGAGGAGGAGACTGAGGGTGAAGAGTAGGAGGAGGAGGAGGATGGGGAGGGGGAGGAGGAGGGGGAGGCGGAGGGGAAGAGGCATGATGGGGAAGAGGAGGGGAAAGGGAAAGATGAGGAGGGGGAGAGGGAGGAGGAGGAGGACGAGGAGAAGGAGAGAATGAGGAGGAGGCGGCGAGGAGAGGAGGAGGAGGAAGAAAAGGAGGAGGTGTAGGAGGATGTGAAGGAGGAGGAGGAGGAGGTGGAGGAGGTATCAACACAGTGGACACTTCGGTATCAAATTTTGAAAAATGGGAAAAAAAATGGACATTGGAAAATGCAGGCTTGGAAGAAATTGCTTTTGGGAAAATTCGATTTTTGTGAAAATCGAGTCTGGAGAAACTCGAAAATTCGATCCTGGAGAGTCGAGTTTTAAAAAAGGTAATCGAGTATAGTTCCCGATCAGTTGCTTCTGGGACATTTATTTTCGGAAAAACTTCCTTTAGTTTCCTTGAGGAATGGGAAGGGGAGGGGGAGGATGGGGGGAAGAGGAGGTGGAGGAGGAAAAGGTACGGTACCTGACCAGTTGCTTATTTTTCGAATTCTTGACATATCCTCCAGCCTCCAAAAATTTCCTTTAGTTTCCAAGAACTCGTAAAAGACCTCAAAGATAGTGTTGTAAACTAATGAGTTGTTTTTTTTATGGATTTTAGGAAACCGAAACCTTGCGGGTTTGGTTACACTCTTTTTAAGACCTTTAAGCTACGAAAATTTTGGCGATTAATTTTATGAATTAACATTTTTTTTTTGGTTCTCTTAAACACAAGGATAAATAGGGATAGGTTTTAAATTATTCCATGGATAGAACTGAGGTTCTCTTTTTGTGAGAAAAAACAAGGGATTAATTTGTACGATGGACACCGTCGGTTACAATTTAATTGTTGACGCGGGTGGACGGCCGTTCGACACCCTTTTTAATTTGTTTTACCGCAACTGTTCAGATCGACCGATCCTTCGAGTCCCTGCGCAGAATGTTCGTATTTCGTACGTTTTGGTTTCTGAACTTTTATATTTTATTGCGGGAAGAAGACATGTTTACGTCACCAGCTCGAACTTTACTCGAAAACATGCGGTCTGGAAGTACGGTAGGATTTAGTGCGTTTATTATAGGAACCGTGCACTCATGTCGTACGCACTTTTCAAACTAAGTGTTTCGAACTGATCGACTGTACAATTATTTTTTCCCGACGGATTGTACTCTTAAGTGAGTGACAAAACTTGTACGGATTTAAGCAATGCGTACGGAATCCTCACTGGCCGCCGAATGAAGCGATGAGAGGACATTGACTGCATATTTTTTTATTTTGACCAATGACGACAAAATAACGGTAAAAACGGTAATTTGATTTTTCTGTCAAGTTTCCCAATTTGTATAAATCTTAGACTTATAATTTCTTTTCCAAATATCATTGAAAGGAATTTGTGTTAATACTTAATAATAGTCTAACTATAAGATTGTTATTACATTTAATCTACTCTATATAACTTCTAATCTGCTTTTGCTTTTTTATTTAGTGACAATTTATATTTATATTTAGTGTTCTATTTGAAAAAATTAGCGCCTTTTGGCACAAGTTTTCCCAAAGTTAACGTAAAATAAATTTTGATAAAGGATCTTCCACAAACTTATTTTATTTTGTGCATCGATTGCCTTTTTAGCGATGACGAAGCTTTTTTGTCTTTTCCTCGTCGCATTTCTTGTCATTTTCTCGCAGCCCAATGTTTCAGAGGCGGCAGGTACAGAATTCCTAAAGCTAGAGATCCAGTTAAAGGGGGTAAGGAGAGGAGGGAGGGCTAGGGAGAGGAGGAGGGGGTAGGGAGAAGCTAAGATGGTAGGAAGAGGAGGAGGCAGAGGGGGGGGGAGGGGCTGAACCAGAATTAGGAGAGGGAGAGGGATGAGAGGGGGAGCAAGGGTTTAGGAGAGGGGTGAGGGGAGGTAGGGCGATGTCTAATCAGTAATGGGAGAGGAATCGGGAGTATGGCTGGAAAAATTTGTCTTTTATTTTCTTGTGCACTTGGCATATTGTTCGTATTTTTATCTTCATTAATTTGGACTTAATTGAAAGATGAATTCCGAGGTAGAGGGAGAGGGAGAGGGAGAGGAAGACAACAAGGACAGGCTAATAACTCGCAGGAGTGACATTTACTGGAAACACTTCTACACTATGTCACAATTTTTTCGGCATATGACATAATCCGCCTCATAAAAAATCAGCAAAAATCGGTATATCGCTGAAGTAACATCACCGAAAAAAGAAAAAAATGACGTCACCACATCGTCCGTACGCATCGACACATTGTCACATTGATAAATTATAATAAGCCAAACATTAGCAGCATCAGCATATGGAAAATAGTCTTTTTTGAAATATCAAAATCTGACATGATTCTAAAAGCTGACATGATTCTATTGGCGGGCAGTTTGTCGGTCAGACGCGAAGCTCTATGTGGTGAAGGCGGGAGCGACATGTGGTGACGTTTTTAAGAAGTGTTTTTACTCCAATGTGGGCCTCTTCAACACTCTCAACTAGAGCTTGAAGCTGGGATGCGTCAGGGTCGAGGTACACATTTCAAGAATTTTTTAGTTTTTCTGTTTTTTTTGCGTATTTTGTGGTTTTGGGTATTTTTTGGTTTTGGGGTTTCTTGGGTTTTGATGTATTTGAGGTTCTCGAGTTTTTCTGACTTTTTTCGGATTTGGGGTTTTTTGAGGTTTTTTGGGTTTTGTCAAATGTTTTGTGAGTCATGTCAGGTTTTGGGATTTTTGAGCTTTTATTGCTTTCTTGGGTTTGTTGGTTTGTTTTAGGACAATAAATGGTAATATTCACGTTTGAAGCATAATTAAAGTTTTTTTTTTTTTTTTGTATTTTTCCTTCTTGGTGTCGTTGGGCTACTTTTTTGGTTTTGTCTCCTGTTTAGTTTTCCTTCTCCTTTTGTTTTAATTTGTGTCTGAAAATTACGTATCGTGGGCTAGATAAAAACCCTGTTTGCTGGATTAATCTTGTTTTTTTTTTTTGGTATGCCGTAGTTTCATGTAATTTCCGTGACTTTAATTGTTTAAACTTTTTTCTTTTCGGAATCTTTCTGTGGGTGGGTGTGACGATTGGGATTTCAGAAAAGAGTGAAGATATGTGTTCCGAAAAGTAATCCTAAATGTAAATAAAAGTTTTTTTTTTCATTTCTTAGTTTTTACATTTTATAGTTACAGTGATGTTTAAACCAGGTCTTTAAGTTCCAAATGGTTTCGAAAACATTCTTTTAATTGTTTTTTATTTTTACTGCTTTTAAACAAGATATGTATTTTTTTTTTCTCATATCTCTTCATGTTATTAAAATCCCCTTTCCATTATCTGATTGTCGGGAGTTCAAGAGATTTATATATTTCGACATCAGTCACTTTTCCCCATTTTTTTGTCTTGTGAAAAAATAGTTTTGAACATCTGTTGTACTTTTTAAATTCTGTTTGGTTAGTCTTTTTGTTTTAGTTTCTGGTGGATATTTTCCATTTATTTCTAAAAATTCCAGAATTACCAATTATCCAGAGTCTTCTAATAATGACGTTATAAAATGACTATGAGCATCATGAAAGAGTGGGAGAGAGAGGAGAGAGAGAGAGAGGGGCGGAGAGGGGGAGAAAGAGGCGGAGAAAAGGGGAGAAAGGGAGAGGGGGGGAGGGGTTCAATTTGGTTGAATTAAACTCACATTTGGCTCAAATAGAAGGAATTTGGTTGAATTGGACTGAATTTTGATGGAATTGGTCTGGAATTTAATTGAATTTGATTGAACTGGAAAAAAATCGGTTTAGGTGAATTGGACTCGAGCTGAATTTGACGAAATTATGATGGAATCAGACCGAAATTTGGCTTAACCGGACTTAAATTATATTTTTTAAAAGCTGAAAAAAAGTCGAATAAAGATGTAAATGGACTGAGCTTAATCGAGTCGGAATGAACAAGGTACCTTAGTTAAATATTTTTACATTTTTTTTCGCCGATCTGGGTAAAGTTCAAATTTGTCAAAACATCCAGAAAAACGAATACATACATTCGGGGAATATAATGTGTATCTATTAAATTAAACAAAACAAGAAGGAAATGTCATTGGAATTGGCGAAATTAAGTGTTAGCATGTCATTCAACGACTAGATACTGTCATGTCACACCATCTAAATATTAATTGTTTGTATTAATCAAATAGGTTCTAAATAATTTTATAACTTTAGTAGATAATGGTTTTATAATCAAAAGTGATTTTAGCACATATAATTGGACCCCAAACCAAACCAGCATTTTGCATTATCAAAACTGAAGCCTAAATTTTCATTACCAAGAACGTTATGTTTTTGAAGTTTTTCAAAAACAATTTTGTCTTACTCCAATTGAAGTCTTCCTACTACTCTTTCGCTGTTGTAAACCACAAAGAATCATTGTTACTTTTTTTCTTACATAGAACATCAGTTACAAAGCTGTAGAACAATTCCTTTTTGTTAAATATGTCAATACACATTTGTCAATTGATTTTAAATTGCTACGAAAATTGAGAGGTGTAAATAGAAAAAATAATTGCTTTCATGAATTGATGGACGAGAAATTTGTTGATTTGTATGCATCATATGTTTAAGCATGATTGTACAACAACCTCGAATTTTTTTTGACAATTTTCTATGATTGCAAAAAATGTAGCAATATGAGAAATGTCCACAGTATTCACTGGTTTGGCACGCGATGTGCGACACCATCTTTCTAAGGGCTTTTTAGGCTTTTTTAGGGTTTTAGGGTTTCTAGGGTTTTTTAACTTCTCAAATCTATTACCACACTAATTGTTGACAAAATAAGCCAAATAACTGAGGGCAAAACAAATAGTTTTATGTAGCATACATTGCCTCTGTCTAGTTTAAATCGTGGAAAATTAGGTGCTTAGTGGTTCACATTAGCTAACAGAAACAGAAAAAAGAAGGGACCGTAAAGTCAGGTTCAAATACTTGTCTGTTAAGGTGTGAAAATATCAACATTGATTTCCGAAAATATCTTCTCTTCTTTTGAATGGCGATAAAAGTGAGACCGCAAATTTTTTTATCAAACCGCAATTTCCACCTTTTGGGTGCTGATAAAAGTGCAATGCTGGCAGCTTCTTTTCCTGGAAATCAATTCAAAATCCTTAAAAATGCCACAAATCCTGATCTTTGGAAATCAATTCAAAATCCTTAAAAATGCCACAAATCCTGATCTTTGGAAATCAATTCAAAATCCTTAAAAATGCCACAAATCCTGATCTTTTGGAAATCAGTAATATGACAAAGGAGCTTATCATCCATGATTTTGGGATTTTACGAGTGGGAGTCGATCAAACTCCTTAGGCAAATGGCACTTCAACTGCATCCATAAAAAAACAGTTGGGACTAGAGGTAGTAAAGACTTTTACAGGAGTAAAATATCTCGATTAGACGCTTTAGGTTATGATATTAGGATTTACTTTGTGGCCAATGAACATGGAAATTTCATTTTTGGAGCAATTTTTAAAATGACTGAAGGTGGAGAGTACACATAAGGAAGTTATTTGCACACTTCGTATGTGTGAAGGTTAGAAAGGTTGGTGCATCACCTACTTTTTCCAAAAGTTTTGCTTTTTGATTTTGTGGGTTTTAGTATAGAAGGGACTTACAGAAAACTAAAACTCTCACCATTTGAATGTGGTGTTGCGCTGAAAAACCTGATTTTTACATAAAAGATGAATGAGTTTGAGGGAGGTCAAAATATTTTGCTCTAATAACGTGACATCTTGTAGCTTGTTGGGAATGATGTCATGAGTTCATAAGCTTCAAGTCCTCTATGTGAACCTCTAGCCTTTATTGGACTTTAGCTTATTGCTGTAAATTTTTTTTTTTCTATTTTTTTTTTTTCTGGTATCAAGATGTCCATCTCTCGTCGTAAAAACTGCGAGGTAGAAATTTTGAACTGATCAACGTTTGAAACCCACATTGAGAAACCTTTTTTTTTTTTTTTTTTTTTTTCTTTTTTTTTTATAGGTCGAAAGATAATTATCAAGGGAATGTGAGGCTTAATAAGAAGAAGGAAAGCCACAATAGTGTCCAAAATATGGTTTCTCGCTCTTTCTCTTCAAAGCTATGGCCTAATCTGTTGAAGAAGACGTTTTCTGAGATTTTTTTATTTTTTTTCACAGATGGGGACAGAGAAGTTCTATATCCTATAAGGAGGCTGACTGCCATTAGTGAAATAAAACCTTGGTTTTTTTTTCTTTTTTTTCGAAAGGGCTCCGAGCTCCTCATCCTCCGCTTCCAGGACACCAAATTCCATGGGAGTTGGGAATTTTTTTTAGGGTTTTTTCAGGTTTAGGTGCGTTCCCCGAAGGAATGATTGGGTAAACCTCTCCTCTGAAGACTAAAGTCGATGGAGTCATAACTAAAGTCGATGGAGTCATAACTAAAGTCGATGGAGTCATAACAGATTTTGCAGTCATAACTAAAGTCGATGCAGTCATAACAGATTTTGCAGAACAGGTTCGGGAAATAGGTTTGGGAGATAGGTTTGGGGGATAAATAATAGGGGAGAGGTTTAAAGAACATTTTGGAGGACAGGTTTGGAAACAATTTTGAAAAATAGGTATAAAAAACAGGTTTGGGGAAAGGTTTGGGGGGGTGGTCTTAGGTTAGGGATAAGAGGCCAGGGTTGAGGGGGAAGGGGAGAGGTTGGGGGTGTAGAAAGTAAGGGTATGGTGGGCGAAAGAGAGAGATATTGGAGAAAGATATCCAAGATGAAAGAGAGGGGAACCATGGCAAAGAAGAATAAAGAAGCAAAAGATAAGACAAAAAGAGACAAGAAGACAACAAAAGGAGAAGCACATGGGAGAAATAGTCTTCTCATTATAATCGGTGAATTGCGTATACAAAATGAACAAGCTAAGTACTAAGCCTAACTCTAGATTTTAGGGTGGACTAATTACACGACGTCCACAAAAGAATCGAAGCCGCAAAAGACAAAAATGTATAACTAGTGGCGGCCAATGTCAAAGTCCGCGGATGGCAAAGTTATGAACAAAAATAATATTTTGTGCATGGAATTTGAAACGAAAAGAATGAAAAATCTACAATAAATATTGTAAAGGTACACTTGAAGGTTTCGCGTGAAAAGATGGGACGGACGTAATCAACGAAAATAACGTTCCACTAAGCGAAGAGGCAAAATAATTACAATGATTACAAAATGTGTTCGGCTAGTGAAAGGGTACCGTACACGAACAACAAAGTTACATGAACCGACACAAAAGGACGCGAAACGAGACTACCATACTGAAAATAACGTACGGGCAATTATATATGCGAAAAGTAAGGATCATGAATTATACAACTGAAATTGTACTTCAACTCTCAATTTTAGTTGTGGAGAGGGAAGAATGATTGTGGAAGAGAAAATGTGGGAAAAAAATTGAATAAAAAGTGAGCTCTAATTAAAAAAAAAAAAAACTCATCATAATGTCGAAATCGGATCAATAAAAGAAATGCAAATTTGAAAAAAAAAAATTGATGTACGATCTAATTGGAAAATGGATTGTGAGAAGAAATCCATTATGATTCAAAGAGAGGAGATAAGTTGAGATTTTTGTAGAAGAAAAAATTAAAGGTGGAATGCAAAAATTATAAGATGGAAATGGGAAGAGTGGAGTAAAAGGATGTGAAAAAACACCAAAAAAACAATGGTGATGGAAAAATGAGAAATGAGAAAGTTAAAACAAGTGTCATAAGTTGATGTAATAAGTTAGCGGCCATAACAAAGGAAATGATTTAAAGGTCC
>JBBHKE010003239.1:80317-127339 GCA_037447655.1 Zygnema cylindricum
TTTATATAACTCATTTACCATCAACAATTAGATGTGTTTATTAAATAAATCTGATATTCACTAAGTGCCACATGAAGCGTCATATCATGTGGAACTTAACTATAATTACAATACTTGTGATTTAACCTCGGGGATTTTAAACTGGGATTTTGGAATTTATCTTAATTATTGTGATAAATTAAAAATTGCGATCAATTCAATGACTAACAATTGAGATCAAATACCAGTAGATACTAACTCACCACATGCTTTGAAGAAGTACGATCTTATTTTTCCTTTTATTCTGAGCGCATTCTTACGTGCGTTCGCGATTATTTTAATCCATGTTTCATACTGTATTACTTAACAAAGTACCATCTGGTACGGACTTACACGTTTCGTACACCACTCAATCATAGATGACCATAAACTAGAGTTAACAATCAGTAACTTAACTAGCGTTAAAAATTAAATAGTGTTATTAATTCTATTTAAGGTTTTAGGGTCAAATTTTAGGGGCTCCAATTTAGTGTTCATAACATTAATATCAATTCAAGGTGTACTATACTGCGAAGTACACCGTGAATCACTTATAGTCTAAATAAATTATTTGTGTAGATTAACAACTACCATTTACTCAATATATTTTAGGGTCAAGGGCCTAACGCCAACAAAACATTAACGCTAATACTTTTAACACTAAGGGTCACGTTGCATCAGCCGAAAAGTGGGGTAGTTTACAAAAATCCGCGACTATCTATACCAAATCATACCGTTTATTTTGTTTTTATACGCAAAACAACATTACAGAGAATCTTGCCAATACTCTCCGAAAGTCTGGGAGGTAACACTGAATGTCGGATATTCATCCGCGAGGCGTTGGCTTCATTTTTCTCTGTAGCTGTTAACGTACCTAAAAAAGATGGGTTAGCAACTACATAAATAAATTAATCGCGACACGCTGGACGATTAAGCAACGTGCCACGATGGACAATCAACAAAATTTGACAAAACTTGCACATGATACGCGCTTTCCATCATACATCCGAAAACAAAAATGATATTTCGTAACTCTCCTTCGTCACTCTATTTTCGGTACCTTTTGTTCATCACACTATTTTTTTCAAAAGACTTTCGTTATGTTCGAAATAACCTTAAAAAAAAGAGCTAGCGTAGAAGACTGACGTCTGCAAAAAAAATAAATATTTTGTCGTATGATGACTTCGTACGTAGGTACAAGGTATGCAAGTGAAGATTTGAAGTAAAATTTGTCGGTGCTAAACATCTTAAGGATATTCAATATCGGATCGTAGCTTACGTGGTGCCAGTCAATTTAGAACACATAATTTACAAACTCGTCAACGGGAGACGGAGAGGAAAGGGGAGAGAGGCCGATCCATGTTGTAAACCACAAAGAGCCATTGTTACGTGATTTTTTAATACATCAGTTACAAAGCTGTAAAAAAAATCCTATTTGTTAAATATGTTATTACACATTTGTCAATTGATTATAAATTACTACGAAAATTGAGAGGTGCAAACATTAAAAATATTTGCTTTCATGAATCGATGGACAATAAACTTGTTAATTTGTATGCAGCATATGGTCAAGCATGATTATAAAACAACCTCAAATTTTTTTTGATACTTTTTTATGATTGCAATAAATGTAACAATATGAGAAATGTCCCATTCATTGGTGTGGCAAGCGATGTGCGATTCTCAAACCTATTACCACACTTTCTGTGTACAAAATAAGCCAAAAAAATGGGGGGCAAAACGAAGAGTTTTATGTAGCATACATTGTCTCTGTCTAGTTTAATTCGTGGAAAATTAGGTGCTTAGTGGTTCACATGAGCTAACAGAAATAGAAAAAAAAGAGACTGTAATATCATGTTCAAATACTTGGCTGTTACGGTGTGAATATTTCAACATTGATTTCTGAAAATATCTTCTGTTCTTTTCGTGACAACAACAGGAACCATTTGAAATTTAACAAAATCATATTTAATAGGATATTGGATTCTTCAACAAGGTAGATACATTTGCGTAAACCTAAGGTCGTTGAGTAGACAAATATCAAGGTAGCTTGAACATGAAACAATAATGGTTACCAGACAATGTGGAGCTGGTTTACCTACACCTCACAATTAAGTATGAAGAGAGATCCTGTTGCGCTACAGGATAAGAGTGGTCCAATGTAGTGAAGTGTGTGTAGTTATGAAACAAATACATGCTCTTAGATCTCCTATAAGTAAGTCTCTTTATTAAAATGGCACAACAATGTGTTCGTTCACCACAGCAGGTTTTGGTATTCTGACGCCCACAAATTTTGGCGAACACCACATTGTGAATCACTATCATGGTTAATAACTCTAGTTCATTTCCGTTTTCCTTGTCCTTGTCCATTTAATGATAAAAATGCTAATTATTTCCTATGATTCGACTAAATTAAAATAAATAACGCTAAATAGCTATTCGCAGTGTAATGCATGTGTATTTCAATACAAGTCATTTTTGCATGTAGCTTCTGGTTTCAAAGGCCTTATCTAACTCGTATTCAGCACTACATTTAGTGTATTTTCTTTAGTGTATTCTCTTTAGGGCATTTTGCTTGTGCAACTGATGTTACTGATACTATTTCATGATCGAAGGGCCAATAAATGTATATATATAAGGGTAATAGAATTAATAACTCATATGGTGATTTGCGGTGTAACAATCTATGGTTTTCACCTTTTTCTCCTTCTCTTCCTTTTCTTCCTCAGATGTGTCAATTTGGATGGAGACGCTGACAGACTCGTTTACTTCTACTTCAGTTCACATTTATATAACTTTTTGGATGGCGATAAAAGTGCAGTACCGGCAGCTTCTCATTCATAAAATAACAGTTGAGACTAGGAGTAGTAAAAATTCTTACAGGAGTAAAATATCTCGATTAGGCAGCTCTGGGTTATGATATTAGGATTTACGTTGTGGCCAACGGACATGAACTGTCATTTTTGGAGCAATTCTTAAAATGACTGCAGGTGGAGAGTACACATGAGGAAGGTATTTGCACACATCTCAAGTGAAGGGTAGAAAGATTGGTGCACCACCTATTTTTTCGAAAGGTTTTACTTTTTGTTTTTATGGGTTTTAGTATAGAAGGGACCTGTGGAAAGCTAAAACACTAACCATTTGAATGTGGTATTGCGCTGGAAAACCTGATTTACATAAAAGATAAATGAGTTTGAGGGAGGTTAAAATCTTTTACTCTAATAACGTTACATTGTGTAGCTTGTTAGGAATGGTTTCATGAGTCCATAAGCTTCAAGTTCGTCTGTTGCAGTCTTTATACGACGTTGCCTTATTGTTGTGGTTATATTTTTTTCTGGTATCAAGATGTCGATCGCTCGTTGTAAAAACTACGAGGTAGAAATTTTGAACTGATCAACGTTTGAAACCCACATTGAGAAACCTCTTTGTCATATGTAGAAAGACAATTCATCCATTATCAACGCAATGTGAGTAGTAATAAGCAGAAGGAATGCCACAATAGTTTCCAAAATATCATTTCTCGCTCTTTCTCTGCAGAGCTATGGCCTAATCTGTTAATGAAGACGTTTTTTGGAATTTTTTTTTTTTTTTTTCACAGATGGGGATAGAGAACATCTATATGTCAAAAGGAGGTTGGTTGCCATGAGTGAAATAAAACCTCGTTTTTTTTTTCTTTGCCTTCGAAAGGGCTTCCGAAAGTTCCTCATCCTCCACTTTCACAGCACCAAGTTCCATAGGAGTTGGGAAATCGTTGCATTCCCCGAAGGAATGATTGGGAAAATGTCTCCTCCGAAGACTAAAGTCGATGGAGTCATCCTCTCCGCAAAACAAATGATATCCGTACGAGGTACACCCCTCATCGTTATTAGTGTTATTAACACTAATTTGGTTGCAAATATTTTTGGCCAAAAATCACAATATAGAATTAACAACATTATTTAAGGACGTGGACTACAATCTGCCACGTCTCCTTGCACTAAATTAGTATTATTAATTCTCATTTCGCATTAACACTAATAAATCTTTAACGCTGATAACGATTAGCGGTGTAGCTCTCCACCGTCACGTGCACACCATTGCTCCATGTCACGTCACGCCGGATGGAGCTGGGAAAGGAAGTGAGAGTAATACCTTCCGTTGCAAGTTTGTGACCCACACTTCACTCCTATTACATTATCCAAAAAATGTTTGGAGTCCGCCAATGAGGAGGCGACATGTGGACCGTTCGATCGCAACAGTCGTCTCCTATTACTGTTTTGAGTTTAGGAAGGTAATCCCGATCTTTCAATTGCATCCGTCGAATTAATCGTCCGACAGGTGAACAGAGAAAATATGATTCAAGTCGTGATAAAAACATCGATGCTAATAATGATACACGATTTTTAAAGCCTCCGATTTTCTTGTACTTGCCCTTGTCCATTCTGTCATACCGTAATATATGGTAATCCATACAGCATGTAAGGCACTGGGGGGGAAAGGGAGGAAGGGAGGGAGGGAGGGGTATGGGAAGTCGGACGGAAGGGTAGGAGGGGGGAAGAAGGGAGGGGAATGGGCGGGGAAAAGGACTGATAATAAGACCCGGAAGTAAGCCAAAAAAATGTTGATGTTTCAAAGTGGGACTACATTTGGAAGGGATAAAAAGAATGAAGAGGGAAGAAAAACGGAAGAGAGGGAGAGAAAAAAAGAGAAGCAGAAAAAATAAAGAAAGAAGAGACAACCTGAAGTGGGAAGAGAAAAGAAATTAGAGGGAAGAGGGAAAGAGGCAAAAGAGGGAAGTGGGAAAGTTCTTGAGGAAAGAGATAAACAAGAAAGAGGGAAAAGTGAAGAGGGCAAAGGGATGTGGGAAGAGAGAAAGAGGGAATAAGGAGAGGAAAGAAGGCCTCAAAAGAAAGAGGCAAGTTGAAAGTGGACAGAGGGAAAGAGAGAAGTGGAGATCAGAAGGGGGTAATAAGAAAAGGAGAAGAGTGAAGAGGTGAGGAAGGATGAGGGAATAAGGAAGAGGGAAAAGGGGAATATGGAAGAGGGAAGAGAAACGTGTGAAGAGGGATGGTGAAAGACGAAAGGAGCAAGTTATAGCTGGGAAGAGGGAAAGCGGGAAGCCAGAAGAGCAAAGAGGGGGAGGAGAAAAGGAGAAAAGGAGAAAATGAGAAGGTCGAAAAGAGAAAGAAAGAGATAAGAGGGAAGAGGGAAGTGGGGGAATGGCAAGAGGGAAAAGAGGAGGACCGAGGGAAGACACGATTACTACTGTTGCGGTATTTCTTGTGCAGATTCTACATAAAACAACTAAGTAGAATCCTTTTCGTATGCGTCCCCTATATTGAGTGGCGCCACATAAGGGTTATCGGGTGTCCCCATGTAATAGGTACTTTGATAAATTATTTAAATTATTTTGGACTTTAGTGAAGATTCTCCATACTACTTTGAAGAGTGTCCCAATCATAGATGTCTCATTCGTACGGATTTGACATTTTTACGAAATTTCGTTATTTTTTATAGATTTTGAACCTTTCGTAAAATGCTTACATTTATAGTACGGACTAAATGTACGGATATAATGTACGAAAATATTCAAATAAACTAATAAAGGGTTGAACGTACACCGTGAATTGTTATTAGAGTTAAACACTATTTTGGGTTCAAGGGCCTAACGCCAACAAAAAGTCAAAATCTAACGCTAATTTATACACCTAACACTAATTTGGATGGAGCCGCGATAGTCTTTGTTCACACTACACCGCGATTCGTAATTAGAGTAAAGAAAAGATTAGAGTAAAAAAAGAGAAAAAAATAATTAGAGTTATGAACTCTAATTTGTGTGATAGAACTTTTTCAAAAAGGAATTTACTCTAATTAATTTAAGTATTCTAATTTGACGCGCTAAATATCTCTACTGTAAATTAGGTATTCGTTCAGACTCTGACAACACGTACAGTTTATCGTCACTATGACGTTTGCACTACGCAGTTTGTTAAAAAAATGTTACATGATAACGGCCTGTATTAAATAATTATTTGTACTTTTTTACTTAATAAAGTACAATTTTGCACGGTCAGACACCGACCGTACGCCACACTATTTAAAACGGCACTGTATTAGAGTTATAAACACTCATTCAAAAAGTACCTTAAGTAGTATAATGAAAAATTTAGAATCATTTACTCTATTTAACGTGATAGAGTCGAAATTTAGGGCGACCGAATTAGCGCTATTTACTCTAATTACGATTCTCGGTGTAGTAAATCAACGCCCGTTACACGCGCATGGACCGTGTCCTGTTTATCAAAACGTCTTAGTACTATTGTACTATTCAAGTTGTCCGTACATATTTCTTTAGACGCGACCTAAATCAACACAACGATTGACGATTGGCGATTGTCTCTCTGCTTACGTCAACAAACGGGTAACTTTCAAAGTACTCCCTCAAAAATCGTTCTTGACCGTCAGATCTTGACTGCTCGATCTTGTCAATGAATAAAGATGAAGGCCGCCACGTGCACTAAAGACTCTTCAAACGTCAATCATTCGTTCGTGACGATCCGGTTATAGGGTGTTGGCAGTTCCGACGCTAGCTGTCCTTTTCAACAAAGTACGATTTCGTGTCGTAAATTATTTGCTCGATTTTTATTCGTTGACAGGATCAAGCAGTCTAAGATCTGGCGATCAATAACGATTGCCGATGGAGTACTTTGAAAGTTACCCGTTTGATGACGTTAGCAGAGAGACAAAGCTACCCGTGTGCCGACGTAGGCCGAGGGGCAACGCTAAGGTTTGCTGACGTCGGTCGGGCGACACGCCGTTTACGGGTGCAGACGGACGGAAAGTGGGCCTATTTATAGGTTTTCTTACGGACAACCAAAGGTCTATAATTAGTAGTGTTGTGTATCGGTAAAAAACTTATCGCGATAACACCGATACCGATAGTTATCGTTATCGAACGGTCAGCGGTCCCGATATATTTGTACTTTCTGTACTTTCTGTCCGGAATGCTTTCTGTCCGGTAAACTGAACGGAAATTTACGTGAAATGTACGGCTTTTTACAGGAAATGTACGGAATTTGACGAAAAAATACGTTGCACTTTGTAGTACTTTTTGGGCGGTTAACTGTACATAAATTTGACGGGAATGTACGGAATTGTACCGATAAACTGATTATCATGAAACGGTAAAAAGACGGCGTACTCAAAGTACAACGGATGCAGAATAACATTATGCGCGCGGCTAGAATCGAACGGACGACATTCAATGATAAAATAAGAGCGGACGGTCAGCGTGAGCGCCGACATCTCAGAATGGCTTTTTTGGCGGCTTTGGCCAAAAAAGTCGACGGATTGACACGTGGCAGGTATGTAGTGGATCTCAAAAAAGAAAGGGACAAAGCCACGGCGTCGTATGTGGAAGGTACATCGCTTTAACTGGAGCCGTACTAAAGCCGTACATATATTATGCCGGCTACTGTCGGGGGAATAAGACGTACATATGAGTGTACATGCCCTACATTTATCTGTACGGTTCGTACAGTTATCGCCGATAGTTATCGTTATCGGCATTATCGCCGATAAGTAGCCGATATTATTGGCTACTTATCGGCGATAAGACCGATAACGATATATTGTACCAATATATCGATTATCGGGTCCCCGAAAAATGGCCCATATCGGTTATCGGAAAATCCTTACCGATACACAACACTAATAATTAGTATAAAGATATTTGACGCTTGAGCATGTGAGAACTGGTTTTCGCGATTCCCCCTCGTCTTTATGACTGGGAATCAAATCAGAGTGCGCTTTTTCGTGTCGACGCACTCAATTTCCCTTGTCGACGCTTTTATCTGACACTTATTTTCGACACTTATTTTTGTACGCCTGTACAATATAGTGAGCAATTTTTGTACGATCCCATTCATTTTTTTGCATTTTACGCTCTACTTTTAAAATTTAAAAAAAATCGAAAATGGAGCATTTAACGCTAATTAAA
Organism: Zygnema cylindricum; assembly: GCA_037447655.1. Taxonomy (NCBI): domain Eukaryota; kingdom Viridiplantae; phylum Streptophyta; class Zygnematophyceae; order Zygnematales; family Zygnemataceae; genus Zygnema; species Zygnema cylindricum. The sequence continues at coordinate 88,314 of JBBHKE010003239.1, forward strand.
CAGTATATATAGTCTGTGTTCACATATTCGACACGTGAACATGTGAGAACAAGTTTTGGTGATTTCCCTTCGTCTCTATGACACGGAATCAAATTTGAGGACGCTTTTCCATGGCGACGCACTCAATTTCCCCTATTTATCTGACACTTATTTTTTACATCTGTACAAAATAATGAATGATTTTAGTACGAACTGGCACAATTTGTATATTACACTTTTTATAAGCAGTCGAAATTAGAGTAGCTAACGCTAATTAAACGCTACGCATATCAACGTAAAACAAAAATAAGATTGATCTGGTTGTAGTAGTATTTTTTATTATTCCTCTTTTCCATTAGATTGTTGTAACTTTTTATATTTCTTCTATTATTATAAAGTCAAAGTCGGTCAACGCATTTTGTAATGTTTTGGATTTTGTTTCATGCGCATATTCGTTTTATTTTGGGCGTTTCAAGCGTGCGTTTTATGCGCATGACACATCTATAGTCCCAATGTGCAAAAATGAAATCGGAACTTTGAAATGTGACGGTAGTAGACGTAGATACAACTTTGTGACGGTTGAAGACGACCACGAAATTGGTGTCGCTTGATAACTTGACTTTACTTGACAGCGTGACGTTTGCTCTACTTTTTTAGAATTGATTTTTTTGTACGACTAAAGTTTTTATTGTATGGAACTGCGTTTGTGGGAAAACGACACGAAAACCTCGATAACTTAAAACATGGGAACAAACCCTTATTCGTACACACTTGTCCGATTGTCGAATGGAGATCGCCAATGAGAATTTAGGATCTTTTGTTTCAATCGCAACCGTCAGATCTAGAATTCAACAATTGTACGGAGAAATGTGTACGGAGAAAAGATGTTTTCTAGTGGTGATAAAAGCTAACACTAAGGGTATGTCCCCATGTACTTGGAACTTAGCGAACTTACTTTGTATTTTAGCGCGGATCCGCCGGGCCCGGTTTTCAAGTGTCCCTATGTCTGTAAGGACGAAATCGTACCTTACGCTTGTGACGATTGTATATGTTGACAATACTTGTGACGACTGTCAACGTCTACAATCCGTGGTCGCACGTTATTTTTTGGAACTTTCCTGTGACGTCGCATGTCTTACCGTGACATTGTAGACGTACCGCCTTCCAGCCTGTGCAGTTTCATGGTTGAAAGAAGATGCGCCTTGCCTTCACGTCTCCTGTCCGGTCGACGTGAAATGGCATCGGAATTTCGAGACCCCTGCAAAAAAAAATCCATACTAGACGAAAACGGACAAAACCAAACAACTTGTGTACTTTTCTTTGTCGTATCAAATGCAAACGGACAAAATTTTTGTACTTTTCTGTCTTTGGAAATCGTGTAAAAAATTTCAAAAATTATGGCACGTGCACATATATGTTCCTATTTGTTTATAGAAAATCTCTAGTTTTAAAACACATCGTGCATGTGTTTTAAAGATAAGGTTGAAGATGACGTTTTTTGTCGTCGAAGTGGGTTGAAAAACACAAGACGACAAATTTTCATACATCCTAAGTTTGAGGATGACGCAAATTGTACTCTAAAAATTTGCGACTCCTTCGTACGGTTGCAACTTAGGCAGTACGGCGCTAAGTTTTACAAGAAAACGACAGAAAAAAACCATAGTTCTAAAGTAGGTGAAAGTAGGCCCATACAATATGCCTATTGTATGTAAAACATACAATATGACCTTAAGACCCATATTGTATTGGTCTCAAAATGAAAAAAAATAGTAACAGGGTTGAGTTGCACATCGATTGATAGAGAAGAAAACGTCATGTCTAAATTTTGAAAAACATTTGGACAAAAAAATTTTTATGTGAGTTTTGAGGTATTTTTTTTTTAAACAGTAAGATTTGGACGATCGGACGGTCGCTGATCAAAGTAGTGATCTAAGAAGATCACATGAAAAGCACATAACACAACTCATCCGACGCTGTGTCAGTTCGCTGAAAATTTCGTCGCTGTACTATGATCATACGTCAGGTTCGTACGTTTGTACAAAAGTGTGCACAACGCACACACATACAGTATGCCCACTCTAAGCGAGTTTTGTGCCAAGTTTTGTGCGCCTTACCAAAGGCCTACCATAAAAACGCCTACTTTTGAACTATGAAAAAAACCCTTACTTATGCACATGGGGACATACCCTAATAGCGATACAGGGTGTACTGTAGAGTGTTCCGCAATATGTACGGTCATTTGAACGAATGTAAAAGCGTAGTTTCGCGGACGGCCAATGGGAGACCGTGAAATAATTTCACGGCATGCTCCCGACATGGATTACTGTAGATTACGTGTCTCTCTTGACAGGTGTGACGTGGTTTTACCACGTGGAATGAAGTAATTGGTTGACCGTCTGCGCACAACTTTTTACTATGTGTTGGCTGTTGAGTCGTCCGATAATAGCGCCACTCGGTAGCGACTTCAGACTTCAGAGTGAAGTCAAGGTCACCTTGGAGTCAAAAAAAAAAACGACGAAAGTCAATTTAACGCGTTTGCGAAAAATTCACTAAGGACAAACGGGCAAGTTTTTTTACATGTCATTCCCGTGTTTTGTGACTTGGAAGCGCGTTGTTCAGGAACCGTACCGCAGCGAAATACTCAAATTGTCACGTCCGCGTTGGCGGGAAAGCGCGTTGTTTGAAAATTTAAATTCGAAACGAAAGTCGAGTCTGTCGAAAGTACTCCACTTGCCGCCTCCTCTCGGCCCACGCCCCCCACCACTCCCTCTCCCTCTCTCTCTTCCTCCCTCTCTCTCCTCTGTCACTGCCTGCCAGGCAGCCTGCCTCCGTCCTTCCCTCTATCCCTCTCTACCTCCCTCCCTCCCTCCCTCAAACCCTTCTTCCCTCCATCCCTCCTTCCCTCCGTCCCTCAATCCCTCCCTCCCTCCCTCCCTACCTCCCACCCGCCATACCTCCCTCTCTCCCTCCATTCCTCCTTCCCTCCCTATTCCCCTCATTTTTTATATTTAAAATGATGGTTGCTGACCGTTTAAGGAATTCTCTTTTTGCGAATATTCGCCGATTTTTTTGCGAATTAGAGACTTCTATAAATCTTTTGGAAAAATGTCCCGGAGACAGATTTTTGGCGGAAAAATTGAAGGATTTATTTCAGCGTAAGTTATTTTGAAAGCTGTGCTTGCTGCTTTTTGATCCTTCATCATCCCTACTTCTCTTTCTCTCTCTGTCTCTCTCTGTCTCTCTCTCTCTCTCCCCCTGTCCATTTGACTTTATTTTCCTCTCTTTCCCTCTTTTTCTCTCTCTCTCTCTCTCTCTCTCCCCCTGTCCATTTGACTTTATTTTCCTCTCTTTCCCTCTCTTTCTCTCTCTCTCTGTCTCTTTCCTCCTCCATATCCCTCTCCTTCTCCCTCTCTCTCTCGATTCCCCTCTCCCTCTCCACCTACCTCTCCACCTTTCTCTTCCTCTCCCTTCCTCAGTCCCTAACGCTCTTGTTATCCATCTCCCTATTCCTCTCCAGCTCCTGTGTCTCTCCAGCTCATTTTCCTCTCTCCCTCCCTCCCTCTCTCCCCTCTCCCTCTTCCTCTCGCTCCCCCTCTCCCTCTCCATCTCCCTCTCCCTCCTCCTCTGTCTCTCTCGCTCTGCCTCTCTCTTCTTCTCCTACTCCTTCTCTACCTCCCTCTCCTTCTCCCTCTCCCCCTCTCTCTCATCCTCTCCCTCTGTTGCCCTCCACCTCCCTCTCCTTCGCCCTCTCGCTCTCCTTCCCCCCTTCGGAGAAATAAAATAGTAAAGGAGTAAATGGGGCACTTTAAAAAAAAAGGGTTGGTTTTTGCAGGTGAGAGAATTTCCGACCCCAAAAAAGAAACTAATAATATTCTACAAGAAAAGGAAAATTCCACGATAAATATGGTGTTGGAAGGTTTATGTTTAATGAAAATGGGGGAGGCGACAAAGATTCAAATTCTGGAAAACCCGCCGAAAATTTCACAATTTACGTATTTTTTTTCCTCTCAAGAAATTTTTTTTGGTCTCTCAAGATTTTTCTTTTTCTCTCAATTGCCACTTTTTATTTTTTAATTTTCTCTCTTTTCTTTCTAAATTTGAAATTTCCGATTCCGGAAAATGAATATACACAGAACCCCTTATTATCTACCTCACGTTTTTTCCCTCCTCTCATGTCTGGTTTTGCAGGTGAAACTCCCCCACTTCCTCTCGCTCGCTCTCCTCATCCTCCCTCTACCCCCCTCCCTCTCTCTCTTCCTCCTCTCTCTCTTGCTTCTCTTTCTCATCATCTCCCTGCCCCCATTTCCTTCCCTCCTCGTTCTCCTTCTCGCCCTCTCCCTCTCCCTCTCCCTAATGTATTATCCTCCCTCCCCCCCAAAATCATAGAATTTATTAATTTGCAAAAAATCGCGGAATCGAAGTTGTTAACAGCATCGGAAATTTTTAAGTTTTTAACTAATTTTGAGGAAGAGGAATTTTTATTGACAAAAAGGGCGCCCGAGAAACCAGGAAGTGAGTTTTTTGTATGCCATAAGTTGTTTTTTTTTTCTGTTTTTTTTTTTGAAGTTTTTTTTTTTTCCTTGAAAGTTTTTTTTTTAAGTTTTTTGCTTTTTTTTTATTTATTTCAAATACATATTTTTTGTAAAAAACACTTTTTATCGAGAAAGATTATTGGTCAAAAAGGTTAAAACTGAAAACTTCGTTTTCATTCCTTTTTTTTTTTGTTTTTTTTTTCAAAATAAAAATATATATACATATTTATTTATTATTTTACTCATTTTTAATTTGTATTTGTTTATAAGCTTATTCGTTCATTTAGTTATTAGTTAATCTTTTAATTGTTTGTTAATTTATTTTCAGACAGGTGGAACTTTTTTAATGAAAAAAACTCGATCTTCTTGAAACGGTGTGTTTGAAAAAACGAGGAAGTACAGTAAGCGAAACCCCGTTAACCTTTATGTAGTTTATTTTTCTGTTTTTGTTATTTAGGTAATTAATTATTTCAGTTGATAAAATTAATTATTTTATTAATTTGTTAAATAATCAATGAATGAATGAATTAATATTTTATTTATTATTACAGAAACATAGAAGTGATCCACACTATTTCTCCGTGCATCTACAACATTCTTTTTTTATTTTTTTGTTTAAAAATTTAATTATTTATATTCTCTCTCTAAAAAATGTTGCAACAACTAAATAATTATTTAAGAATGCAGAAATTGTTTAAAAATTGGAGTTTTGTGGGAATTGTTTTTGTCCATTTACAATATTTCTGTTTAATAATATGTGTACTTATTTTTCTAAGCTTCATTTTTTTATTTTTTTTTAATTCGGACGGGTCAATGTGAAGGAAGTCAACTAGAATCCTTCAGGTTTGTTTATTTTTTCAGTTTTTTTATTTATCCATTGTTTTTTTTTTTTTGGTAAGTCAATGGGAAGGATGTCACTAACGAATGTACTTAGTTTTCTTTTGTTTTTTTGTTTTTTACATTTATTTATTTTTATTTTTATTTTTATTTTCGGGCAGATCAATGGGACGGAGGTCATCGCTTGTTATTACGCTCGAAAGGAAGAAGACAGCGAGTTTCATCGACAAATTTACTTTTTATTGAGAAAGTAAGTAAAAAAAAAGAAGTTAAATGAAGATTTCAAAGAGAAAAATCATATACATATATGTATATATATACATATATATATATACATATATATATATATACCTATATGTACCTATAAGTATATATAAGTATATATATGTATATATATGTATATATCTGTATATGGTATATATATCGATAGATACATATACATATGCATATACATATACATATACATATACATATACATATACATATACATATACATATACATATACATATTATATACATACATATTACACATACATATACATATTACACATACATATACTATACTCATAACATATTACATACATATACTATATACATTATACATATATATACATATATATATCTTTAATTTTTCATCGATGGTATCGGTCACAATGAGACCAAATTTCTTTTATTTTTTTTTAAATTGTTACCATTACCATTATTTTCAATTTTATGGTTATTAATTCTTTATATAATTTTTTTTTTTTTGCCTCTTTCTAGACGACAAAATGGGGGTCTAAAAATGAAAATCTTGTTCTAGTTCAATATCTCAAAACTAAGGTACTATCTTTAAATTCCTCCCCCCCCTTTTTTTAGTTTTTTTTACGGCATTGTTTTATTTTATCTGCAATTGCCATTCTTGTCACGTCACACAACTATATTTGGAAAAAGGACAAAAAACTGAAATTTCCCACAACAAGAGGAACTTCCTGACATATTGTATTTTTTTGTTTGATTTATTTTTGTTTTATTTTATGTAATTTTATATAATATTGATTTCTTTCATTTTATTTTATTGTATATGCAAAAATTCGATTGACAAAATCCGAAAAGATAATTCTTCATCATAAATGTTCAACTTCCAAAAAAAAAGAAAAACGATTTTGAAGTCATTTGATCAGACTTTGAAAATAATCATCGGAACTTTTTTTTTTTTTTTTTTTTTTTTAATGCAGGAAAATAGTGTGGGTGGATCAAAAAAATTAATTCGAAAAGAAATTGAAGGAAAACCCCAAGAAGAAAACATAACTGAAATTGATAAATAAAATCAAGATATAGGTGACATTCGATCAGAAAGTAACGAAATTCGAGCGGAAAAAACGAGAATTTGGCCAGAAAATAACAGAATTCGGGAAGAAACTATCGAAATTCTCGCAAAAAATGCTGAAATTCGGGCAGAAAGTAACGAAATTCCATCAGAGACAACCAACAGTTGTGTACCGATTAATTCGTCTGACAGTTGGATACCGAATTATTCGTCTGATGAGGACGACGAATTCTGTGACAGAGGATCTGATTCTGATTCGTCTTATTCCAAAACTGACGAGGTAATTAAAATTCAAACAATTTTTTTTTTCGCTCTTTTTGTTTTAATAATTTTGTAATAATTGTTTTTTTTTTCCCCTTTAGAAGCAGGAGTAGGAAACAGAAGAAAAAGAAGAAAGTGAAAAAAGAAAGATGCAGCAAGACGACAAAAGTTCAAATTTAACATAGATTTTTTTTTTCCTATTACTTTTCCTTTTCTTAAAGTGAATTTATGCAATTTTCAAATAATTTTGCGCAATTGTACACAAATACTCAAATATGTCAAAAAAATTCAAGTTCTTGTTTATTTTAATGTTTTTAGGGCATTCGGGGTTTAATTAGGGTTTATTTAGGGTTTCATTTATGGTTTTCAAGCATTTCATGAAGGCTAACAAATTGTTATTTTTTTTTTTTTTTGGGCACTTTTAAATTTCAGGCTTCAAAGTCGGACTCGACCCGTCCTCTGAAGAGACCAAAAATCGCATCTTTTTGAGAAATGAACCGTGACTTTTTTTGTTTTTAAACGGTCATTATTTTTTTAAGGCATATATAAACATCGGAGGATCTTCGTGACACTACTCCTATATCTTGGTCTGTAGTACCTCCATTCTTGGCTTCTAGTGCCAACAGTTATCTTCAATACCTATCTTTTATTATTTTCAATACCTATTATTATTATGTTATTATATTATATTTTATATCTTCACTGGCTACATTTCTGCTCGCCAGTGACCCAATTTTGTCTTTTACTACGTTTCATTGTAAGTTCAAATTCTGCTGTACGTTTTTTGTCGTTTTCTCTCGAATTTATTACGCATTTTTGGCTCGTCTCTTTATTTTTTTGGTTAATTTTGTACATATGCGAGAATTTTTGTATATAATGAAAGAGTTACATCAACCCTATCGACTTTTAGGGCCTTTTTAGTGTTTTTTAGGATTTATTTAGGGTTTTTTTAGGTTTTTCTTAGGGGTTTTTTGGGGTTTTTATGGGGTCGTATTATTGTTTTAACACAAATATGCCCCAATGAAGCTGATTTTATGAGTATAGTTCCCTCTTGATAATAATTTTTATCTTTTCTGTCTTTTTTTTTTAATACTATTACTTTAGTATTAGATTTATACTTTAGATTTATGGTGTTTTTTTGGTACCTTACCTGATTTAGTGTAGATTTTTGAGCTTCAATATGTACTTTGTTCCTTTATTTATATTCATGAGTTGAACCTCTTACGTGTGTGTTTTTATTTTTTTGGTGTAAGAGTTTCTTGTTCTATTTTCTTTTTTGGGTGTAATATCTTTCGTTTATTTTTTATTTTTTTTTCTTTTTTTAACTATTTTCCTGTCTTTATTTTGTCAGTGTAACATTTTTTTACCCTATATCCCTCTTTTAACTTTTTAGTATTCATAACTTCTGTATCCATGTCGCCCAAACTTGTCCCCTTCCCCCTCAAACCTGACCTCTAAACCCTAACCCAAGACCACTTCCCCAAACCTTTCCCCAAACCTGTTTTCCAAAACTATTTCCAAACCTGGTTTCCGAACCGGTTTCCGAATCTGTCCTCCAAAATGTCCTTTACTCCTGTCCCCTATAATTTATCCCCCAAACCTATCTCTCGAACCTATTTCCCGAACTTGTCTCCAAAATCTGTCCCTAAAGTTGCCCCCTAACCTGTCTCTCAACCTGTTGCCCATCTCCCGAACCTATTTCCCGAACCTACCTCCCAAACCTGTCCCGCAAAGGGAAGACGTTTGAGAATTTGTCGGGAACCTGTCTCCCTAAAGAATTGTCCTTCAACTTATCCTCCTCCATTTGTCTTCCGAACATGTATTCCAAACCAATTTTAGGGAGGAAGGGAGGGAGGGAGGAAGGTTTTTTTGGTGTGAGAATATGTTGTTTTTTATTTCCCCTAACCAGATATTCCCTAAACCCATTTGAAAATAAAGTCTTTGTTGAAAATATATGCTTTGGGGAAATTAGACATTTGGTAAAAAAAAACATTTTGGTGAAAATAGAGATTTTGGAGAAAATGGAGATATTGGTGAAAATAGAGATTTTGGTGAAAATAATGAATTTGGTGAAAATCTACATTTTTGTGCAAATAGACATTTTGTCAAAAATAGATTTTGGAGAAAATAGAGAAAAATATAAGTTTTGGTGAAATTAGACAAAATATACATTTTGGTGAAAATAAACATATTGGTGAAAATAGATTTTTTGGTGAAAAAGAGATTTTTGTGAAAATAAAACAGACTGGTGAAAATAGTAATGTTGCGCATCGAAAACAACTTGCAGATATTCGATATGTACTGAATTTTGAGTACCCGATAATTGATATATCGCTTCAATATATCGAGAAACTAAATATCGCGATATTTTGCCAACAGATCGGGTCGATATGCCGATATATTACATCACAATATATCAAAGTTTTTTTTCTTGGTTTTGATAACTATTCGTAGGTGTTTGTGTCACAGTACACATCCCATATTTTATTTTCTGGTTTTTAGAGTTATTTCTGATTACTGAAATATGAGACTAGTGCTACTGCTGCTGGTACTAGTACTAGTGCTACTACCGCTGCTACTACTGGTGCTACCGCTGCTGTTGTTACTACTAGTGCTGCTGTTGTTACTACTTGTGCTACTGCTGCACATTTCTAAAATATGAGACTAATGCTACTGCTGCTGTTGCTAGTACTAGTGCTACTGTTGCTGCTGCTTCTACTGGTGCTGCTGCTTCTACTGGTGCTACTGCTACTGCTACTACTACTAGTACTACTGCTGCCGCTACTACTGCTGCCGCTACTACTGCTGCTGTTAGTACTACTGCTATTGCTGCTGCTGCTGCTTGTACTAGTGCTAATGCTGCTGCGAGTAGTGGTGCTACTGCTACTGCTATTGCTGCTAGTACGAGTGTTGATACTGTTGCTAGTACTAGTGGTACTAGTGCTACTGCTGTTGCTCGTAGTACTAGTGCTACTGCTGCTATTACTAGTGCTAGTGCAACTGCTACTAGTATAGTGTTGCTACAAGTATAGTGTTAGTACTATTGCTGTTGCTGCAAAGATTAGTGTTAAACCGGCCGCTGCTAGTACTTGTGCTAGTACTTGTGCTACTGCTGCTGCTGCTGCTAGTACTACTGCTGCTACTAGTACTACTGCTACTGCTGCTGCTGATGCTTGTACTAGTGCTACTGCTGCTGTGAGTAGTGGTGCTACTGCTAGTGCTATTGCTGCTAGTACGAGTGTTGCTACTGCTGCTAATACTAGTGGTACTAGTGCTACTGCTGTTGCTCTTAGTACCAGTGCTACTGCTGTTGCTCTTAGTACTAGTGCTAATGCTGCTAGTACTAGTGCTACTGCTGCTAGTGCTGCTAGCACTAGTGGTACTAGTGCTTATGTTGTTGCTCTTAGTACTAGTGCTACTGCTGTTGCTCTTATCACTAGTGCAACTGCTGCTATTACTAGTGCTAGTGCAAGTGCTACTAGTATAGTGTTGCTACAAGTATAGTGTTAGTGCTATTGCTGTTGTTGCAAATATTAGTGTTAAACCTGTTACTGCAAATATTAGTGTTAAACCGGCCGCTGCTAGTACTTGAGCTACTGCTGCTGCTGCTAGTACTACTGCTGCTGCTATTACTACTGCTACTGCTGATACTGCTGCTAGCACTAGTGGTACTAGTGCTAATGCTGTTGCTCTTAGTACCAGTGCTACTGCTGTTGCTCTTAGTACTAGTGCTACTACTGCTAGTACTAGTGCTACTGCAACTGCTACTAGTATAGTGTTGCTACTAGTATAGTGTTAGTACTATTGCTGTTGGTGCAAATATCATTGTTAAGCCGGCCGCTGCTAGTACTTGTGCTACTGCTAGTACTATTGCTACTGCTAGTACTAGTGCTACTGATAGTACTTGTGCTAATGCTGTTGTTGCTACTACAAGTGCTACTACTGCTGCTAGTACTAGTGCTGCAGCTTTTGCTAGTACTAGTGCTACTGCTGCTGTTGCTAGTAGTAGTGCTACTGCTGCTTGCTAGTTCTAGTGCTACTGCTGCTTGCTAGTTCTAGTGCTACTGCTGCTGCTGCTAGTGTTGAAAATAGGAAAAATGCAATTCCTCTCTTACTTGTAGTTCTTAGGGCAGAGACAGGATAGAAGCTGCAGAAGAAGAGAAAGCCATGGTTGTCCATGATAGCCAGTGCTAAAGGAGAGGGAGATATAATGGATCACGCTAAAAAGGGTGACCCGACTTGGATTTGATACTGGGTCCTACAACAATAAACATAGTCGTTCGCCTTATCCACTAAGTCAAAGGAAAATGAATACTGATATGCGTTTCCCTAAATAATTAGAACGTGCGCGGAGATATAATTCATTTAACCGGCGGAGTAACACGGCCACAAGGAAAATTTTGTGCGCCGACAAATCGGACAAATTAAATTTTAGGAAAATATGGAAATCGACGGTTCACGTGAGCGTCGACGGCCCGGAATGGCTCTTTTGGAGGCTTTCGCCAAAATAGCCACAAATTGACACGTGCAAGACGCCAGAGGTTGGCGGAGGAGGACAGGGCGTCGGACATGGAAGTTACACCGTTTGAAGTGGTGTGGTACAGTTGTCGTACATTTTTTCTGGCGACTAGTAAATTTTTGTACATAGCTCGCGGTACTTTACACTCCTCTCATTGGCTGAGGGTTTAGTAAGCATACTTTGAGAGTAGGTAGTTTAGATTTAGAGTATCTTTTGAAGCCCTCTCTCTCATAAGCCTTCTGTATAAATCCGTTGTCTTTGAACAACCATAAGTAATTGCCCTATGGAGCAAATTTGGAGTAACTGCTCTAGGGAGCAAATTTGTAGATACTTTTTGCGTTGGACTCAAATGAGTTTTGTTCTTACAAAGGTGAGACTGGTTAGTGTCATTGCTTGGGCTGAACGTATTGGTAAGTGTATCCAGTAGTAGAGGAGTAGCTCTGTCTTCTGTGGGAGACTGTGGTGCCCACATAATTTCATGTTATGGGCACACCACCTAGGGTGCCTGTATTTGTTGGTTTAGACTTTATCTATAAGGGAAAAGGAGAAGGACAACCCAATGGACAGGAAAGGGGAGTTCCAATGACAAGTGTTTGTCACTTTTGCAAAAAAACCGGGACATTACATGGTTGATTGCATAAGATTGGAAGACTTAGGTGTCAAATACATGCAGCTGGACAACAACAAAGAGGAGAAAGAGGAACTTCTCCTCAATGAGAAAGGAGATAATCAAGTGGAAATAACAAGGAAACAAAAGTGTGTATTTAGAGATATGAGGGAGACAATGGAGGAAGCGTGGATAATTGATTCAGGTGCTTCAATGTACATATGTAAGGAAAAAGGATGGTTCACAAAATTGAGGAAGATTCCCTAAGTTGAAATAGAGTATGGCGATGGGAGAGTAGTAAATATTATCCTAGTAGGATCCGTTGATCTGAAAGTGATAGTAGATGGAAAAACTTCTATAGTCACTCTAATGTTTTTTATATCCCACGCTTAAGCAAAAATCGGGTTTCTACCATGATATTAAATGACAAAGACTTTGTGACAAAAACAAGTAAAGGGATATTCACAGCAAGCTTCAATGGTGAAGTATTTTTTATAACTAGAAAAGGTAGACAAGTGTTGAAAAAGAGTAATTAATAGATCATATGTCTATTTTAGTTAGACTTTAGAGAGAGAGGGGATCAAAGAAAACCATGGCTGCCTCCGTGGTCGGAAAGTGGCAGATTAGAATAGGGGACACTTTACCACAAAGTTGGACTGACCCGGATTTGATCATAGGTTCTCCATATTCTAGAATGAGCCAGCCGCCAACAAAGAGGCGCATATGAAACAATTATTGCACGGACACAAATCCGAACCGTGTAAAGATATTTAATCGGACGTGCAATTCTGTGTCCTCCATTACCTACAGAATACAAGAAGCCTCTAGATAGTATTTAACTAACCCACTTCAAGCCACAACCACTGCTGCCCAAAAAGTCACACTGACAATTTGACTGCACCCCTGTGCAGCTTGGACTCCCTTGAGTCCGTAGCAAAAAGAATCACTGAAAACAGCCAACTAGCCGATAAGTTATGAGTCGGCAAAAATGCCAAGTTTATACAAACTCTCAAAGGGAGAGAGGTTCCTATCTACCAATATTCTCTAAGTCATAAATCCCTCTCACAACCCCTATCTATTGAAGTACGAACCAATCAGATCACTGTAGGGTACAAAAAAGTACTATGGCCGATGTACTTTCTGTACGGCCCATGTACGGCAACGCCATTAAGTGGACGCGTGTCCACTTTTCACTTGTCCTTATGTTCGCCGGAATTCCTGCGACCAAATGTCATCCCTCCGCGTGGCCACGTCACGCCACGTCTATAAACGCCAAAAGTGACCATTCCGCGATCGCGGCATTGATGTACGCCGTCAGATCAGATTCAATATTAAATGTCCGCTGTCAAAACAAATGTCCGATTCATTTGTTTTCGTGCGAGATAATGTTCGCACTATATAATACTTGGTTCCATGTTCGTCCGTTAATTGAATTCATACACGTAACATTGTATAAATAATAATCAAACCTAATGTATCTCAACGGACTCCTACGACAGACTGGTTAGAGCTAACGGCTAAGCCGTGCTCTGCCGGTCGAAGGTTCGAGTCCTGCCGGACTCAACCTTTTGTTGAGAGTGACATAAGTCACTCTTTAGCCCTGCCTACTTAAGCTAGGACAGCCATGGCTCAGCCACTCTCTCTATCCCTCAGTGACTACGACAAGTATGGTGGGAAGAGAGAGGAGGCGGAGGCAGGTTGTCCGTCTTTTCTTTTTTTTATTTGTACTAAATTCAGACCTAGAAAATACCAAATAAAACTACTTATTTCAACACTCCCCTTATTTTCTAGTCTAATTTAAATTTCAGTTTTAATCCACACTTTTCCCTGCAATATTTTAACTTGGGAGAAGGCACCGGGTTTGTCATCATATCAGCTACCATTTCCTCATCAGATCTATATACAAGATTCACGATTTTATTCGCAACTTTTTCTCTTACAAAACTTAATCTTATGTCCATAATGTTTAGCCTTAAAATGATGTTTTGGATTAGCTGCAATTGCAATGGCAGCTTGATTATCACAAAACACTTCATGCACACCCTCTTTCATATACCCCAGTTCTTGCAGCAAGGACTTGACCCACATCAACTCTTTCACAGCAGAACAAGAGGCCATGTACTCAGCCTCGATAGTGGACTGAGCAACCACCTTTTGTTGCTTACTGCTCCAACAAGATGCACCTTCCCCAACATAGAACACATCCTAGAAGTGCATCTTCTCATTGGTGCATCCCCATAACTGGCATCACTCCAAGTGGTGATATCAGTGTGCTCCCCTCCCAAATGCAACCATAATTCTCTGGTTCCAACCTGATATCTCATGACTCTCTTGGCTGCCTCCCAGTCTCCTTCCTAGGATCATTAAGACTCCTAATGAGTACTCCAACTGCTGTCGCTATGTCCGGCCTGGTACAGTTAATAAAATAAATTAAACTTCCTACGACCTGTCTATAAGGGATAGACTTCATAAACTCTCTCTCCTCTGGACTCATCTGATCATCTAAGATCATCACTCCTCCTTCTACACTCCCATCACTTACTTTTTTCAAGTCCATGGGAGTGGTACAACTGTTAGCATTTTCCATCTGGAATTTCTCAAGCATATTACCTATTGCTTCTTTTTGAGTAAGTCTGATAATCTTCTTCCCCCTATCTCTCTCCATTTGGATCCCCAAAATATATTTTGCCTCCCCTAAATCCTTCATATCAAATCTGCCCCTAAGATCTTTCTTTAGCCTATTGATATTCTCCAAAGACTTACTTAACACAAGTAGATCATCCACATAAATTGCAATAAAAATGACACCATTCTCATCTTCAAACATATAGATAGAATGGTCAGAGCTGATCCGGTTGTATCCCAGATCGGTGAGAAACTCATCTAGTTTCTTTTTCCACTGTCGGGGAGCCTGTTTCAGTCCATATAAGGACTTTATGAGCCCGCAGACTTTGCTCTCTTCTCCTTCTTCCACAAACCCCTCGAGTTGCCTCATAAAAATTTCTTCCTCTAACTCACCATTAAGAAAAGCAGTCTTAATGTCCATCTGGTGTATTTCCATGTCTTGCGCTGTGGCTAGACTGAGGGAATCCTTACCAATGGGAACCGAACAACTGGAGCAAAGGTCTCCGCATAGTCAATCTCCTCTTTTTGGGTGAACCCCTTTGCTACCAATCGAGCCTTATATCTCTCAATGGTGTTATCTGGGTTCAGTTTTAGTTTAAATACCCATTTACACCCAATAGGTTTTCTGTTTGGAGGGCAATCCGCTAGTTCCCAAGTATTTGCTTCCATGATAGAAGCCATCTCATTATTTATGGCTCTAATCCATCTTTCTTTCTCTGGACTATTCACTGCCTCCGAGTAAGATTGAGGCTCATCTGGGTGAGATAGCTTAGTTACCTTATGAGCGACTTGTTTTTCTTGTATCCGTTTGCTGCTCCTCCTTCCTCCCTCAAACTCTGAAGCTGGAATAGATGGAAGTCTTGGATTTCTTCTCACTCTCTCATCGGCTCCCCTGTCCATGGAAGCCGGTTCTTGTCCCGCTTTTTCTATCTCCTCCAAGTCCATAGGAGTATGTGAGGTTTCCGATGAGTCTCTTGCATCTTGGATCTCCCCTGAATCTTCAATCACGGTTTCACTCATGTCCCTTTCGGGAACGACCGAGTTCTCTTCACTTTCGGACTCAAATCTGATTCTTGTCTTCTTTGTATATTTGAAGGGGTCAAATGACTTCCCTTCATCCATGACAACTAAGTGTTTGACCACAATGATATCTTTCTTAGGTAAGTCATAGACTCTATATCCCTTATCGTCCTCATCATATCCCACAAAGTATCCAGGTTTTCCCTTAGCATCTAGTTTCCAGTTTTTCCTATCCGTGTCAAGACTGTAAACTTGGCTACCGAATACTTTAAGGTGCGAGATTTCTGGTTTCCTTCCAACCCATCTCTCATAAGGTGTTAGTCCCTTTACAGCTGAGGTAAGGACTCTATTCTTAATGTAGTTGGCATAATTCATTGCTTCTGCCCAAAATCTCTTTCCTATTTTCTTGTCGGCCAACATACTGCGTACACTATCTCCTAGTGTTCGATTCAACCTCTCAGCTACCCCATTTTGTTCTGGGTTATATGGTACAATTTTCTGGTGGTGTATTCCCTCATCTCTCAGATATTCCTCAAATTGGTTAGAGGTATATTCCCCCCCCATTATCACTCCTTATCCTCTTAATGGAGGTTTCATGCAACTTCTCACTCCAGGCTTTATATTCTTTGAAGTAAGTTGATGCTGCAGACTTTGTTTTCAGAAAGTAGACTCTGGAGTACCTAGACTAGTTATAGGTTATTGTCATCATAAACCTCTTTCCTCCAACCGATGGTACTTTTGCAGGACCCCAAATATCTGTGTGGACCAAATCTAACACTTTCTCACCTCTATATGTGGCGGCTTTGGGTAAGGGAAATCTATGAGCCTGACCTTGAGCACAACCACTACAATCATCAATCATTTCATTATCCCCAAACTGAATGCCTTCTACTACCGAAGCTTTTTTATTTCCCTCAACCTATCAAAATGCACATGCCCCAACCGCTTATGCCAAATCATCAACTTAGGAACACCAACATAGTAAGCATTCTTCTTTTCATCACTCAAGTTAAGCCTAAACATTCCTTGGCTACCCTTATCTGCCGTGAAATAAACTTCATCCCCATACTTAGCTGTAAAAACTCCCTTTCGAGTGAAGGTATCAAATTCTTTGTCATCTAACATAGACGTAGAGACAAGATTTTTACTCAGCTGAGGAATGTAGAGTACATCTGAGAATGTAAGTATAGAAGTCTTACCCTCCTCTAAGACTTTAAGATCTACTGATCCCACTAGATCTGTAGTAACTACTCTCCCATCCCCATACTCTATCTCTACAGTAGGGATTTTCCTTAACTTAGTGAAGAGTTCTTTCTCGCGACACATATGCATGGATGCACCTGAGTCGATAATCCATCCTTCCGGTGGAGCTTCCCGAATTTCTCCAAGGGCACACTTCTGTCTCCCAGGGATCTCCTTCTCCTCGAGACTCTCGTCAAGAAGAAGCTCCCCATCCTCCTCAGAGGACTCATCCTCGGTTTCTCTTGTCACCTTTGTAACAACAAGTGCCTTTTTCTTCCCTCCGGAAGAACCCCCTTCTTGGTTTTCTTGGAGCCTCAGCTCCGACAGCTTGACACAATCTGCGATGAAGTGTCTCGGCTTTTTGCAAAAATGACAAAGACCCTTTGGGGGCCTCGGTCCTCCACGATGATCTCTTTCCCCTTTGTACGGTTTCTTCGGGTACAACCTCCATCGGTCCTCTCCTGCTGCTAGAGCTTGAATGCTTTTTCCTCCTCTCCTAATTTCTATTGTGTTTTCCTGCACAAGTATCATCTTGACCACTGTGTCCCATTTCCATGAACTATCAGGCATTTCCTGTACTCAATACACTATGTTCTCGAACTCATCTGGTAACTTCATGATAAGAGTGTTAACTTTCATTTTCATTGTACCTGTCCATCCGGCACTTTCCATCTCCATATACAAACAAGAAAGATCATTACAGTAATCTAACATCTTTCCTCCTTTGTAAGTGTAACTCACTAGCTTTTGCTCAGCCAACTGGAGCTCCTGAATGGTTCCAGCTCTATAAATCTCCACCAAACTCACCCATAACTCCTCGGCCTTGTAAATGTGAAGATGAGGACCAAAGCTTGAGTGAGGTGCCTGAGAATGAAGTTCTTGGCAGCCATGTTTACATCCTCCCACATTTGAGTATCGTTCTCCGTGGTTTTGTCAATCGCCGCTCCCGGTATTGTGGCAATAGGAGTGAGGGGTGTCTCCTTCCCTTTCCCCTTTTCGGACACACTGCTGGCTCCATCATTGCCTCCTCCGCTGAGGCAGCTGTTTCTACAAGAAACCTTACTCCTCCAAATCGTGATGGAGTTCTTGAAGGTGGACGTTTCACTTGTCCACTAACGATACCCCAGTATCGTTTTTCACACAAAGATCCCATCATCATGGCTTCCCAATAGATGAACCCAGATCCATTTAAGGTGGGCACCCTAGAGGGTGGGCCCATAACCTGGAATTTTGTGTCCTCCATTGGACTACAGAATACATGAAGCCTATAGATAGTATTTAACTAACCCACTTCAAGCCACAATCACTGCTGCCCAAAAAGTCACACCAACAATTTGACTGCACCCATGTGCTGCTTGGACTCCCCTAAGTCCGTAGCAAAATGAATCAGTGAAAACGACCAACCATCCGATAAGTTATGAGTCGGCAAAAATGCCAAGTTTATACAAACTCTCAAAGGGAGAGAGGTTCCTATCTACCAATATTCTCTAAGTCCTAAATCCCTCTCACAACCCTTATCTATTGAAGTACGAACCAATCAGATCACTGTAGGATACAGAAAAGTACTATGGCCGATGTACTTTCTGTACGGCCCATGTATGGCAACGCCATTAAGTGGACGCGTGTCCACTTTTCACTTGTCCTTATGTTCGCCGGAATTCCTACGACCAAATGTCATCCCTCCGCGTGGCGCCACGTCACGCCACGTCTATAAATGCCAAAAGTGACCATTCCGCGATCGCGACATTGATGTACGCCGTCGGATCAGATTCAATATTAAATGTCCGCCGTTAAAACAAATGTCGGATTCATTTTTTTTCATGCGAGATAAAGTTCGCACTATATAATACTTGGTTCTATGTTCGTCCGTTAATTGAATTCATACACGTAACATTGTATAAATAATAATCAAACCTAATGTATCTCAACGGACTCCTACGACAGACTGGTTAGAGCTAACGGCTAAGCCGTGCTCTGGCGGTCGGAGGTTCGAGTCCTGCCGGACTCAACCTTTGGTTGAAAGTGACATAAGTCACTCTTTAGCCCTGCCTGCTTAAGCTAGGATAGCCATGGCTCAGCCACTCTCTCTATCCCTCAGTGACTACGACAAGTATGGTGGGAAGAGAGAGGAGGCGGAGGCAGGCTGTCCGTCTTTTCTTTTTCTTATTGTACTAAATTCAGACCTAGAAAATACCAAATAAAACTACTAATTTCAACAGGACGGCCGTTGTTGCAGCCGCCAAATCGGAATGAACTTTTGGCGGCTTTCGGAAATAGCTTCACGCGAGAACGTGGTGCCACGTTACTTGACAAAGGAGAAGATGGAAGGAGGAACCATGGCTCCCAATCTGACAGGCGTCACCTTGAAGGACATGACTTAGAATGGCCGTACACGGAGTACATCCGCCGATGTACCTTCTCCTACTGTACAGTTTTCTTATTAATCTAGGGTTTAGTGGTAGGTAGCTGTGAGTAGGACTTAGATAAATTAAGCCACCTCTCTTTCAAAGAGCTTGTAACTATAAAATTCAAATTTGACCTTTGTTAACTTAGTCCTAAGGGGAGCAAATTTAGTGATTCTTTTTGGGTTCGGCTAAAGAGAGTTAGGCCCTCAACTTAGTGCTCAAGGGAGCAAATTTAGTGATTATTTTTGCGTTCGGCTAAAGAGAGTTAGGCCCTCACAGAGGTGAGGGCGGTTAGAATACTTGTGTGCCACGGTGGCACTCATTCAGTGGGAAAGAGGAAGGGGCAAGCATTATCTTAGAGGTGTTATATACGTTGTGTATTCTGTGGGCTTATGGAGTCCACATAGTTTCAGGTTATGGCCCACCCTCTAGGGTGCCTCTAATTGATGGATCAGAATTTCTATACCGGGAGATGATGATGGAAGGTGCTCTCTTTGAGAAGCATCTAAGGGGCATAGTATCCGGACATATTCGATGCCCATCACCACCAGGGTTTGGAGGAACACGTTTTTTTGGCACCTCGACAACTACAGCAGCCAGAGCATCTACCCCAATCACTGAGGATAGTGAGGAAGGAGAGGAAGTTATCATGGAGGGAGAAAAATGAGTAGCCACATCTCGAGGAACTCCATTGTCGAGGACGATATCGGCAACAACACAAGTAGCAATGGTGGTCGGGAGTCAGACCGAAGGGTTAAAGTATGAAAAATGTGTAATTCCTTGACCTCCATTGACCCACAAAATGTCCAGCTTATATGAAGCGTATAGGATAATATTTGCCCCTATGAATTTCAGACCAAATAAAATCCACACGTGAAGACAAGAGTTATGACCAACTTCATCCTTGTGAAGGCCCGGCTCCCTTGAGTCAAACGCAAAAAAAATCTATGCAATTGCTCCCTTGAGCAGTAAGTTATGGCTGGCCAAAGATGTCATATAAATACATAAGGTCTCTCAAAGAGAGGCATCTCAAAAATAGTCTAAGTCCTAAATTCCTCTCTGAACCCAAGAGAAGAAAAAAACATTAACACTAATAGCGTGAGTAACATTAACACTAATAGCGACTCACGGTGTAGCGCAACAGGATATCTTTTCATACTTAATAGTGAGGTGTAGTTAACCAGATCCACAATATCAGGTCAACATTGTTGCTTCATGTTCAGCCTATCTCAACGACACGTAGGTTTTCGCAAACATATCTACCTTGTTGAAGAATCCAATATCCTATCAAATATGATTTTGTTAATTTTCAAATGGTTCCTCTCGTTGCCAAAAAATAAAAAAAAATATTCTCGAAAATCAATGTTGAAATTTTCACAACGTAATAGCCAAGTATTTGAAGCTGACATTACGATCCTTTTTTTTTCTGTTTCTGTTAGCTAATGTGAAGCACGAAGCACCTAATTTTCCACGATTTAAACTAAACAGAGAGCAATATATGCTACGTAAAACTATTTGTTTTGCCCTCTGTTTTTTGGCTTATTTTGTCAACAATTAGTGTGGTTATGGATTTGAGAAGTTAAAAAAGCCTAGAAAACCCTAAAATACCCCTAAAAAAGATGGTGTTGCACATCGCTTGCCAAACTAGTGAATACTGTGGACATTTCTCAAATTGTTACATTTTTGCACATTTCTCAAATTGTTCTATTTTTTGCAATCACAGAAAAGTGTCAATAAAATCTCGAGGTTGTTGTACAATCATGCTTATGCACATGATGCATACGAATTAAGAAATTTGTTGTCCATCAATTCATGAAAGCAATTATTTTTTCATATTTGCACCTCTCAATTTCCGTAGTAATTTATAATCAATTAACCAATGTGTAATAACATATTTAACAAATAGGAATTGTTTTACAGCTTTGTAACAGGTGTACTAAGTAAGAAAAAAAGTAACAATGGATTTTTGTGGTTAACAACAGCGAAAGAGTAATAGGAAGACTTTAATTGGAGTAAGACAAAATCATATTTGAAAAACTTCACAAACATAACAGTCTTGCTAATGAAAATTTGGCTTCAGTTTTCATAATGCAAATTGCTCGTTTGGTTTGGGGTCCAATAATTTGTTCTCAAAACATTTTTAATTATAAAACCATTATTTAACAAAATTATAAAACCATTTAGAACCTATTTGATTAACACAAACTATTATTATTTTGATAGTGTTACATGACAGTATCTAGTCGTTAAAATGACACGTAAACACTTAATTTGCCTATTTCAATGACCTTTCCTTCTTGTTTTCTTTAACTTGGTAGATACACATTAAATTCCCCGAATGTATTTATGCATTTTTCTGGATGTTGACAAATTTGAAACTTTCACCAGATCGACAAAAAAAAATGTAAAAATAGTTAATTAAGGCACCTTCATTACGACTCGATTAAGCTCATCTTAATCCAATTAAATCTTTATTTAATTATTTTTTAGACTTAAAAAAAATATTTTTAGTCCAGTTAAGCCAAAAGTCGGTCTGATTCGTTAAATTCGTACAATTTCGTTAAATTCAGCTCGAGTCCAATTAATTTCAACCAAATTTCTTCCAGTTTCATCAAATTTCGACCAGTTTAGCCAAATGTTATTTTAATAAAACTAAATTCCAGTTCAATTTAATCAAAATTCAGTCCAATTCAACCAAATTCCTTCCATTTCAACCAAATGTAAGTTCTAATATAACCAAATTGAACCCCTCTCCCCTTCTCCCCCCTTCTCCCCCCCTCCCCCTCTCTCTCTCTCCTTCCCTCCCTCTTCGACTCTTTCATGATGCTCATTATCATTATATCACGTGTCATTATAGAAAACTCTGGATAATTGGTAATTCTGGAAGTTTTAGATAAATGGAAAATATTCTCCAGAAACTAAAAGAAAAAGACTAACCAACCACACACTAAAAAGTAGAACAGGTTTTCAAAACTATTTCTTCACAATACAAAAACGGGGAAAAGTGACTGATGCCGAAATACATAAATCTCTTAAACTCTCGACAATCGGATAGTAGAAAGGAGACTCTAATAAATTGAAGATACATAAAAAAAAAAAAATCATATCTTGTTTAAAAACATTAAAAATAAAAAACAATAAAAATAATGTTTTCGTAACCATTTGGAACCTAGAGACCTGGTTTAAACATCACCGTAGCTAAAAAATGTAGAAACTAACAAATGAGAAAAATAAAAGTTTATTTACATTTAGGGTTACTTCTTGGAACACAAATCTTCACTCCTTTCTGAAATCCCAATCGCCACACCCACCCACAAGAAGAATACTAAAAGAAAAAAGTTAAAACAAATAAGGCCACGAAAATTACATGAAACTATGGCATAACAAAAAATTAAAACAAGATCGATCCATCAAACAAAGGGCCTTTTTTTTAGCCCACATTAATTAAAGTAATTTGCAGAATCAAATTAAAACAAAAGAAGAAGGGGACAAACAAATTTCTTCCACCCTCCCTCTTTTCCCAAACAAAACAGGACAAGAAACCAAAAAAGTTTCCTAACGCCACAAAAAAGGAAAAACACAAAGAGCAAAAAAATGAACTTAAATTACGCTTCAAAAGTGAATATTGCCATTTAATGTCCTAAATCAAAAAAACCAACCTAAGAACGCAATAAAAGATCAAAATCCCAGAACCTGACATGACTCACAAAAACATTTGAAAACCCCAAAAACCTCAAAAAATCTCAAATCCGAAAAAAGTCAGAAAAACTCAAAAACCCCAAATATTAAAACCCAAGAAACCCCAAAACCACAAAATAACCGAAACCTTAAAATATCCAAAACTACAAAATACGCAAAAAAAACGCAAAAACTAAAAAATTCTTGAAATGTGTACCTCGACCGCGACGTATCCCAACTTCAAGCTCCGGTTGAGAGTGTTGAAGAGACCCACATTGGAGTAGAAGCACTTTTTCAAAACGTCACTTCATGTCTCTCCCGCCTTCACCACATAGAGCTTCGCGTCCGACCGACAAACTGCCACCGATAGAATCACGTCAGATTTTGATATTTCAAATAAGACTATTTCCCATATGCTGATGCTGCTGACGTTTGGTCTTTTTTATATTTTATTGATGTGACAATATATCGATGTGTACAGCGATGTGGTGACGTCATTTTTTTTTTCGGTGATGTTACATCAGCGATACACCAATTTTTTCTGATTTTTTATGTGGTGGATTATTATGTCATATGCCAAACAAGATTGTGACATAGTGTAGAGGTTTTTCTAGTAAATGTCAGTCCTGCGAGTTATTAGCTTGTCTTTGTTATCTTCCTCTTCCTCACCCTCTCCATCGGAATTCATCTTAAATCATTCTTTCTACATCGCCATCACCACATTCGTACTTTAAATTTGCCTCCCCCACTTCCCCCCCTCCCTCTCGCCCCCTCCCCACCTCTCCCCCCCTCTCTCCCCCATGGCCGCCATGGCTTAGACGCATTAAATGAAAAAGAATAATGCAGTGGAAGTCCAAATTAGTGAAGATAAAAATGCAAACAATACACCAAGTACACAAAGGAAATTTAAGACAAGTTTTTGCAGGCATACTCTCGATTCCTCTCCCAATACTGATTACTCATCTCCCTGCCTCCCCTCGCTCCTCCCTTAAACCCTTGCTCCCCCTCTCATCCCCCCTTTCATTCTTGATTCCTCCTTCCCAAATCACTGTTAAATATTGGGAAAATCGTCACAAGGCGTAACCAACTGCATTTGTGGTCGCCCCCTCTCTTTGTTTAAATCCTTTGCATACAATTCTCGCCTTATATTTTAATGCTTCACCCGATGCACCAGTTTTAGTTTTGAATACCCATTTCGCATCAATCGCTTTTTTTCCTTCCGATAATTTTACTTCCTCAAATGTCCGATTTTCCACAATTGACTTATATTCCTTCTCCCATGCAGGCTTCCACTTCGTTTCCCAATCACACGAGTTCCTCGCCTCCGCGTATGATTGAGGATCCCCGGCCAAATTCTCACACATTAATTGCTATAAAAGGAATTACGTCTCCTTTGCATTTGAGACGAAATAATGGGAATTGGAATTTTCTCCACCAATTTTGTCATAAGAAAGCCGATTTGGTTTCTTTCCTCTATTCTCTCGAGTACTCCGTCTAAGAACCGGAACTTGTTCCACATTTTGCTCCTCCTCGTCCACATTTGGTAAACTCGATTTTGAGCTTGAAGATTTTTGACTTTCCGTCGACATTTTGGAATTTCGGCTTGCATTACTCCGCACATCAATGTCAATGTCCAATTTTTCCGAACGCGAATCAAAATTTGATTTTCTTTTCTTGATATTGACAATGGATTCTGGCTCCTCATCCGAATCCGAATCCTCAATGTCCGGGAAATTGGCAACATCGTCTACCTCATAAAAATCAAGATTTTTCTTCAATTCCGCCGATTTCTCAATAACCGATTTTAAGTCTTCATGGAAATTAACATTTGGGGAATCTTCCACAATGCGACGAACCGGATCAAATACACGGTAAAGATTTCCTTTCGTACTATAGCCCACGAAAATTCCGGGCCAACTTCTTGCCGCAAATTTCCCTTTCCTTTTCACTTGATCCACATGCACCGTAGCACGACATCCCCAAATTCGGAGATGATGGAGAGCCGGTTTCCGCCCATAAAGTAATTCGAATGGTGTTTTATCACCGGAAACCGAAGTAAGTCTCCGATTACAAATGTAATTGGCCGTGAGGATGGTATCTCCCTATAATGAAATACTTAGACCGGCCGAAGGCACCATTGCCCTCACCATTTCTTGTAAGGTCATATTCTTCCTTTCGGCTACTCCATTTGATTCCGGAGAATAAGGTGAAGTGAATTGTTGGGTAATTCCTTTCTCCTTACAATACCTCTTAAACGCGATAAATTCGCCTCCATTATCCGAACGAATGGCTTTCAATTTCCGTTCGCATTGTCTCTCGGCAAATGCATGCCACTCAATAAAAGTTTCAAGGGCATCCGATTTCCTCTTCAATATTCGAACCCACGAAAATCTTGAATAATCATCAACAATGACGATAATATATCGATTTCCTCCAAAGCTCTCCGGCTTAATTTGTCCATATAAGTCGACATGGACAAGCTCGAATGGATGTTGAGCCCGAAATTTCACATCTTTCGTAGGATGTGGTTTCCGAATTTGTCGTCCTTGACTACGTCCATCGCATCCATTTACTTTTTCACCAGTAGCAAGATCCAATCCTCTCACACATGCCGTTTATATCATTCTCCTCAAATTTCTTTCAGATGTATGACACATCCGATGGTGCCATAAAGTTAAATCTCCCTTTAATTTCGAGATTTGATTAAGAATGCCCATGGAAGGAGCATTCTTCCTCGGTCGCCTCCATAAAAGGCGACTATGCACGAAGGACTTCGCCTTCGCCGATTAATTTGCCGTCTGCGCGATATATGCGAATCCCCGAATCACCTCTAGCGACTACGCTTCCACCGACACGCTGAATTTGAGGTACGCTTAATAGATTCACTGAACCATCCGGAATATATAGGACGTTCAATATACGCGCCTCCTAAATAGTTTCATTTCCAAAATGGTCCCACGTGGGTTAATTCAATGGAACGGTACCCATTTTACCAACGGTAATTGTTTGTCCACTTGCGACCGTAATTAATTTTGGTACGGTAAGTGAACGCATGTCGTCAAACAATGTAGCGTCTGTACACACGTGGTGAGACGCTCCCGTGTCAATAATTCGCTCCTTTTCGCGTGCGTCACTTGGTTCACTTGATGAATCAATAGAGAGGTGGAGACAAGTGAACGTTTGTCCTCCTTCGTCTCCTTCAAAATTTCCCAAGTCAACGAAATTTCCATGGCTTCCTCCATAGCCGCGATAGCGTCCACGACCACGACCAACGTCACATCCGCGGCCGCGACCTCCAAAACTGCGACCGCCTCTTACTCCTCCGCTACCAAATTTAGAATAGCATTGTTGACTCGTGTGGCCTAATTTCCCACAATTGAAGCATTCTCTCTCTTTATCCGGACAAGAGGCCGAAATATGTCCGAGCCGATTGCAATGGAAACACAAGACGTTGCTATTATCAATACTGGACAGACGGAGGTCTTAGATTTCCGCTCCTATCGTGCCATTTTCCACGACCTCTCGGACCTCTTCCTTTTCCACCCCCTCTTCCACGGAAAAAATGCAAATCCGTGAATTCGGGAGCGGCTACATTCAAGGATCCAGCGCTCAATGATCCTTTTGAGGAAATGATACGATTACTCTCCGCCATCTTCAAATAATTCACCATAATTCGTAAGTATTATTTTCCCTCCGAAGTAAAATCTCCTTGAGGTGGATCCACTTATCCTGTAATGCATTCAAAAATCCGGTTACTTTGTCCTCCTCCGTGATCACTCTCCCATTTTTAAGAAGTTGCTCCACAATAATATTGAATCTCTTCACGGCATCGTCAAAAGATTCATTGGATTTCATTTTGAATTGCATAAAATCAGAAAACATGTATTGCCCCTTGTTTTGGATTCCCCTCTCAAATTGGGATTCCAACGCCTTCCAACATCCGTGTGCGGTGCTATGCGTGAGGAAGTGATCATACACGGACACCAAGCACGTTTGCATCAATCTGGTGATGGCCGCAAGATTCTTTCGCTTCCACAACCGTCGAGCTTTCGCATCTCCAACCGGCATTTTCTCTTCTCAATTTACGACTTTCCAAATACCTCTCAAGATCAATTGAGCTCGAATATACTTCTTCCATGGAGGGTAATTCGAACCATTGAAGACCACGGTCTTTCTTAGCATTTGAAACATTTCTACTCCTCCGTGACTATCCTCCTCTAAATCGGAATCTTCATCTAGCTTTTGATTCCCCTTCTTATCTTTCTCTTTCTTTACCCCATCATCATCATCATCGAAATCTCCTCCATCCGGATAGGGATCCGACTCACCGTGAGCTAACTCATCGAACCTCCTATCCACGGCCGAGAACTTCTCATCAATCCGACGAATAACATTCTCCAAATACTCTCGCATTTGATTGTCGGACATCGAGCCACCGACACCTCTATTTTGATCAAACGAATCCGTGGGGAATGATGACTCAAATGCGGCTCCGGAAAAACATAACTCTTTTTCTTCTTTAGGAAGATCCTCGGGAGTCGGCAAATTTTCTCAAAAGTTCGAAACAGGGCTAGCTGAAAAGGAGGGAGTGAAAGGGGCCTTCTTTTTGTTCCTTCCACCCATAACCAAAGGAGACACTACAATGGAGCTCTACCCGCTCTGATACCAAATGAAAGGATCGATAATAAACTCAGAGCTCACTAATGAACAATTATAGCAGCAGAAGCATTCAGATTTTAAAACATTGAATCAACATTGAAGAGACATTTCGGAAAATTTTCACATTAATTCAAAAAACCGAAAATACGATTTCTCTTTTATCTCTTCTATTCCTCCATATATATCTCCAATTGATTGTTAATTGATTTAACACAAGTCCATGGTTACCCTTAAATAACTCACTAGCCATGGCGCGGCACGTGTAAGCGTGCGCCGCCAAGAAACCTCTAGAAATCTGCCACCTGTCCGCAGATTAGACTAGAACACTCTAAATTACACTAAGGACTCAAACATTGCAAAACGACAAGCCAAAACGAAAGTACTAGACAAATCTAAAGGTACTACAATTGTAGACGCGAAACGAAACGACAAATGTTTCACGAAACAAACATACTAGCACTTTCACGAAATACTACTTTCGTGATTCATTCTAAAAGGTACACTTGCGAAATCGAATCGATTCCGTGCGCGTACGATTTTTTCAATGAATCGTACCAATACGAAGGGGAATGTTAAATATTGTGAGAATTGGCAGTATGGCCGAAGCAGCTTGGATATTGCTTGAATTAACGGATGTAAAAGTCGCACATGGTTACGTTTGTCTTGCTTCGTGTCTATTGATGTTTGTTACGTTTTTTTCGTGCAGTGCGTAATTTTTGATACCACACAAATATTTAGGAGTTTATTTTGGTTCTAGTGGGATTTGACGATTCTTTAATGAAGAGGGGGAATGTTACGATTCATTGAAAGAATCGTACGCCGGCTAATCAGTTCGATTTCGCAAGTGTTCCTTTTAGAATGAATCGCGAAAGTAGTATTACGTGAAAGTACTAGTATGTTTGTTTCGCGAAACATTTGTCGTTTCGTTTCGCGTATAGAATTCTAGTACCTTTAGATTTGTCTAGTACTTTCGTTTTGGCTTGTCGTTTTGCAATGTTTGAGTCCTTAGTGTAATTTAGAGTGTTCTAGTCTAATCAGCGGACAGGTGGCAGATTTCTAGAGGTTTCTTGGCGGCGCACGCTTACACGTGCCGCGCCATGGCTAGTGAGTTATTTAAGGGTAACCATGGACTTGTGTTAAATGAATCAACAATAAATTGGAGATATATATAGAGGAATAGAAGAGATAAAGAGAAATTGTATTTTCGGTTTTTTGAATTAATGTGAAAATTTTCCGAAATGTCTCTTCAATGTTGATTCAATGTTTTATAATCTGAATGCTTCTGCTGCTATAATTGTTCATTAGTGAGCTGCTGCTATAATTGTTCATTAGTGAGCTCTGAGTGTATTATCGATCCTTTCAATCACCACCTCCATCTGCATATTCTTCTAATCCTGGTTCAGCGCCCCCCCCCTTCGCCTCTGCCTTCTCCTCTCCCTACCCCCTTCTCTTCTCCCTACCCCTCCTCCTCTCCCTATCCCCCCCTCCTCTCCCTGCCTGTGCCTCCTCTCCCGACTCCTCCCTCCTCTCCCTACCCCCTCCTCTCCCTAACCCCTCCTCCTCTCCTTATTCCCTCCTCTCCCTATCCCCCCCTCCTCTCCCTATCCCCCCCTCCTCTCCCTACCCCCTCCTCTCCCTACCCACTCCTCTCCCTACCCCCCCTCCTCTCCCAAAAGGTCAACTTTGACCCTCCATAACTTACTGCTCAAGGGAGCAAATTCAGAGATTCTTTTTGCTATCGACTCAGGGGAGTCTTGTCTTCACAGGGGTGAAGTTGGTCAGAGTTTTTGTCTGCCAGGGTGGCAGTTATTTTTGCTTAAGCACAAAGGGGTCAGGATTATCCTAGAGGCTTCTTGGAAGCTGTCCACTCTGAGGACTTATGGAGGTCTCAGAGTTTCACAGTGTTGGTCATGCCACCCCTTTTGTACCCCCAGACTCAGATGGTTTACCATCGTGCTTTTTAATTTATCCTGCAAGTTATTTCGAGAGAATACATAGAGACACTTGAATTCCGGGTCCGCCGGATCCGCGTTAAAATACAAAGTAAGTACGCAAAGTTACAACTACATGGGGCCACACCCTTAGTATTTGTAATTTTTTCAATGATATTTGGAAAGGAAACTCGTCTAAGATTTATACGAGTTGGGAAATTTGACAGAAAAATCAAATTACCGTTTTTACCATTATTTTGTCGTCATTCGTCAAAATAGGCAAGTCAATGTCCTCCCATCGCTGCATTCGGCGGCTAATGAGGATTCCGTACGCATAACATAAATCCGTACAGGCTTTGTCACACATTGAAGAGTACAATCCAGCCGATCAGTTCGAAACATTTAGTTTGAAAAGTGCGTACGACAGGAGTGCACGGTTCTTATAATAAACGCCCTAAATCCTACCGTACTTCCAAACCTAGTGTTTTCGAGTAAAGTTCGAAGCTGGTGATGTGAAACATGTCTCCTCTGCGCGCGCACTAAAAAATAAAAGTTCAGAAACCGAAAAGTTTGAAATAGCAACATTCTCAACGGCGACTTGAAGGAACGATCGATCTGAACAGTTGCGGTAAAACAAATTAAAAAGGGTGTCGAACGGCCGTCCACCCGCGTCAACAATTACATAATAACCGACAATGTCCATCGTGACTAAAGTTGATAAGACATTCAATCGCTACTTTTTCTGGCGGAAAACTTCCTCAGGGTTTCAGTAAGGTAGATGTTGATTTTAGAACTCCCATGGCTTTGGCCTCTTAATTATTTAAGCCCATGTCATTGTCGATGATCTTATTATCCTCTTCGTTAAGGCCATGCTCACATCTCCCTTCAATATGTCACGATAGGACAGATGAACAAGCACTCCGAGTTCGAGGAGGCATACTAAACAGAGAAATTTACGATTGATGGTTTTGAGAGAAACTTACTTTCCACAATTTGCGAGTGGTTTCCCGGAATTGAAAAAATGTTTCTTTTGCGCCAGTTTTTGAATAATATCGGTGACAAAATTTTAAACAGATACAAAAAACATTTTAAATTCACTGGGAATGGTTTTTTACCAGTTCTTTTATTATGTTTTTCTTTTATTTTTGTGTTTTGTTTTCTGAAAGTAACAAGCAGAAGGAGAACAATAGAAAAAAAACAAAAAAAAAAAAAAAAAAAAACCTACAGACCAACAAATGACATTTTTTTTTTTTTTAAATGTGTTCCCAGAATTCTTATTAAGAAAAAAAAAACACACACAAACACACAAATGGGAAACTCTTATTGACCGTGGCAAAATTTAGTAATAAAAACATTAATTATATAAACCGCTGATAATAGTCCACGTTGTTTGTAAGTCTACCAAATGTGAATAAAATAAAACTAAAAATCACGTTCAAATTATGATTAATTTCCTCTAACTTTTTAAAACAACGAACTTGGAAACTATTATCTTTCACGAAACAGAAAAAACTTTAGCAATGTGGTTTTTATAAGTTATTTTAAGCGTGTATAAACGTTTAAGCGTGTATAAACGTTTAAACGTTTTATGCTTTTTTATCCGGCTCCTGGGCTTTTTATGGCAATTTTAAAAAGCTAACCTCCAACAGAATCCATGAAACTTTCGACTAAATTTTCGTCTCTGGGAAAAAAAAGATGATTAGTGAAAGAGATTTGTTCACGAAACCTGATTTGAATAATTTCATTTCATTCGGGCACAGAGAGAGAAGCTATGAGACAAAAAGGAATAAGGAGAGGTACGGAGAAGGGAAGGGGAGTGAGAAAGCGAGAGACGGAGGGGAGGTTTTGTTTTATTTTACGTTATTTAATGCAGTTTGGCGCTATATTAATGCAACTTGGTGCTAATAAATTTACTTACATGATTAGCAATTTTATTTCATTGAATTTATTTGCGTAAAAAATTATAATAATATGTGAACAACTTACGTAAAAGATTAAAAATGGAAATCGTCTGCACATGCGTCATTTTGGTTAGGCTCAAGCGCCTACGTCAACTTAAACAAAATAGAATGATTTAAGTACACATTAGCACAAATTTGGTACGGTTGAGTAGTGATTTTATGGTCATTCGTTGAAAAACTTTGCTTTTTGAAAAAGTGTAATGAACGGATTAGAATTTTACCGCGCTCGTGAACATCGACCATTACAAAGAATCAACAATCCACACGACCCGTCAACTTTTACACTAACAAAACTGAGACGGCCACATATAAATAAAAGTATCTCACACAAGCCCACTTTCTCACTACGAGAACCCTACATTGTAAAGTATTGAACCATGTCAAATGTCTATTTCTTTTCCATATACACAGTTAGTTTTGTTTCATGCGAGTGAATTTTTATATACAATAATTTTATTACTTTCATTTTGAGTATTTTAATTACATGTTGTTCAATAATATATGGTGAAGTTCAATGTGGTATTTCGTGAACTAGGCTTCAATTTTGCATGTAAGTTAAAAGAGATCATATACTAACATTGAGTTCACATAGCTTCCGTCCAATAATCTGGGGAGGTAGAGGGCTTACGCGCAACTCATATTTGTGTCGATATATAGATTATCGACAGAGTTCGCAAAAGTCAAATTTGACATAACTGAAACCGACATTTTTTTTTTTATTTGTGTACAAGACTCCCGACCGGGTTATGCCACGCTCCTAAATTGTTACCCGTTAACCAATACGCGTTAACGAAAATAAAATTTAACCGAAACTTGATTTATTGCGACTACCCGTACGCGCCCGTACCCGAATAAGTACAAAATTACAACGCTCGTTGTTATTAGCATTAAATATTTATTAGTGTAGATGGAAAATTATAATTATTAATAATATTTGATGCAAGAAGACGTGCCAAGTTGTAATCCACGTATTTAAATAACGTTGTTAACTCTATTTTGTGATTTTTGGCTATAAATAGTGTTGTTCTGAGGCAATTGGTGCCCAGGAAGAAAAAGAAGAAGAAGCACCGGCAGTTGCCATATTAATCAATACACAAAGAGGAAACTCTCACGAAAACCCACAAAAGACCAGTTTCACAATGAAGCCCCAAGCAAACCAAGCACACCCTAGGTCTGCAAATTTACCACAATGTAGATTATACCACAAAAACCAATACAATTTCATTGCTTTTCAAAGATCACAATGACCTTGAATTCAAAACCCTCAAATGCTTTGCGTTTTACGCAAAATTCAACCCAAAATATTCTGTCCTAATACAAGGAACCCAGCTGATCTACACCATTGGTCGGCCGGCACAAACCCATGACAAAACCCGTGTCAAACGTTACAAAAGCTAAAACTAACAACCTAAATTGAAAATATGCGGTCTGCCCACTGAAACACGGCGCAGTCAATATTCTTCTTCCCAAAAATGAGTTCGCGCATTCTTTCATCACCGAAGGTAAACCTCCACGTATAAACCTGATCCCCAAACGAAACTGTACTTTTATCATCCGAAACACACAATCTTGACTTCCTTACGGACTAACACGTGTGTCTTGAGTGTACTCAGCCCGTGTACTCCCTTCGGACTTACATACCACACTAAAAACTTTTCCACTATAAATCAGCCTGCACACAAAACGAGTAAGTCCGAAATCTCTTTCTCACACACGAGATATAGAGAGGACTAAAGGTTTCCAAAACAACACTCCCCTAAACCTTTAGACTCTCTCAGCCACTAAGTCCACACTCCTCTCAACAAAACTTCAATTTAGGTGTCAGTAAAGCCTTAGTCGTCATATCGGCTACCATCATCTCATCCAGCAAGTAACTGAGTTTCAAAATTCTGTTCATCACCTTCTCTCTCACAAAATGCAACTTGATATCAATGTGCTTGCTTTTGAAGTGATGACTCAGGTTAGATGTAATCACAATAGCTGCCTGGTATCACACCAAACTATTTGAGGTTCGGATTGCATAAAATGAAGTTCTTGAAGGAGATAATTTACCCACAGTAACTCCTTCACAGCTGAGCTTGCCGCCATATATTCAGCCTCCATTGTAGACTGAGCCGTTACCTTTTCAAGCTTGCTGCTCCAGCCGCATGTTCCATTTCCAATCTTCAAAACAAATCCGGTGGTGGACCGGCGGCTTGGCATGTCTCTGTAACTAGCATCGCTCTAAGTCTGAATTTTTACTCCGTCTCCCCCTAGAGCAAGTTGAAGATTTCGTGTCCTTGCAAGGTACCAAAGAACCCACTTTGCTGCCTCCCAATCCGTTTTCCTCAGATTTTGCAAACTCCGGCTCAAAGCACCAACTGTTGTCGCAATGTCCGGCCTCGTGCAGTTCATGTAGTAGATTAGGTTGTCAACAATCTGCCGGTATAGAATGGTGGCCATAAAATTTGCTTCCCCTGACTCCAAAGTGTTGTCAAAAAATGACTCCTCTATCAGTCTCCATGCCTTCCGCTTTCTGCTTAAATTCCATGGGAGTGGCACTTCCCTTTGCCTCTGCCATGATGAATTTTTCAAGCACATTCCCTATGGCTTTCCGCTGCGTTAGATAGATTAATCTCTTATCTCTATCCCTTTCTACTTGAATTGAAAGAATATACTTTGCCTCCCCTAAATCCTACATCTCAAATATTGAATTCAAGGATGTTTATATTTTTTTCATTCAGTGACTTACTTAGCAGCAACAAATCATCTACATATAGTGCAATGTTAATAATCCCATTTTCCCCTTCCATAGCATAGACTGAGTGATCTGGACTAATCCTTACAAAGCTACGACCGGTTAGAGACTCATCTAGTTTTAGATTCCACTGACGAGGAGCCTGCTTCAGGCCGTACAAGGATTTCAATAGCTTATAAACCAGATTTTTTCCCAGGCTGCTTCATATAAATTACTTCTTCTAAGTCTCCATGCAAGAAAGGGGTTTAAACATCCATTTGATGTAATTCCATATCTTTAATGGCCGCTAGAGACAACAAAATTCTAACAGTTGGAAACCGGACAACCGGAGAGTAAGTCTCTTCATAGTCAATTCCCTCCTTTTGACTATAGCCTTTTGCAACAAGCCTAGACTTATATCTTTCAATGGAATTATCCTGATTTAACTTAACTTTGAAGACCCACTTACAACCGATTGCCTTTCGTCCGGCGCAAGTTTGACAATCTCCCAAGTGTGAGCCTCCATTATCGATCGCATTTCATCGTTCGCCGCGGAGATCCATTGATCTTTTTCCGGAGCTGAAAAAGCCTCGTGTATGGTAGCCGGTTCCATCGTGCTGGCAAAAAATAGAGCATGCTCCACCGGTTCACCTTGCAGCCTGCTGCTCTGCTTTCTTCCCCCCAAAAAATCTGCTTTCTTCCCCCCAAAAAATCTGAGGCTGGGACTGTCGGATCCGTACGTGGCCGCCGAGGACGAGGAGGAGGAGGTGGAGGAGGTCGAGTATCCTGGACAAGTGGAGCAGCCAAAGTGTCCGGAGTAGGAATAGGAGATGTTACACCACCAATAGATGAGGAAGAGGTGGTGGAAGATGTAAAAGGAACACTTTCAAAAATAACATATTTTTGAGTTTTGGCATTTATCTCTAAATCTGTCATGCCAAACACATCAACCGATTGACTTTATTCCTTAACCTGAATATTTCTAGCAACTTGAAGAGTTTTTCTATCCGTATTGTATACTCTATAGCCTACGGACTCATCATCATATCCCATAAAAATCCCGTGAACTGATTTCGGACTAAGCTTAGAAGTAGGGAGATTATCTAAAATAAAACATTTGCTCCAAAAAATCCGGAAGTGACTAACATTATGCTTTCTTCCGGTCCACACTTCATATGGTGTTTTCCCTTTCACGGCTCTAGTTGCTATTCTATTTCTTACATACGAAGCACAAGAAAAAGCCTCACCCCAAAACTTGAAATCTATCCATTTATCTAACATCATAGATTTTGCACTTTCCATTAAAGTTCGGTCTAGTCTTTCCGATACTCCGTTTTGCTCCGGAGTATAGGGAACTGTATATTGCTGAAAAATGTCGTTTTCTTTTAAATACTCCGAGAATGTATGGGAAATATATTCACCTCCGTTGTCGAACCGAAGGGAGAGGATCGGCTTCCCATGAAGCTTTTCCGCCCAAACCCGAAAGTGCTTGAAGTGAGTGAACACTTCACTCTTCTCCTTCATAAACTAAACCTTGCTGTACAGGGAGAAATCATCAGTAAAAGTGACCAAAAACCGAATGCCACTGAGGGAAGGGACTTTTGACGGTCCCCACACACCCGAATGAATAATTTGCAGCAAATCCGTAGCCCGGTTATCCGCGGCCTGGGGTAACTTATGAAGCTTTTCTGGAGCACACCCATCACATACATGAGAGTCCTTTTGGCCTAAATTAACACCATCTATCATATTTTGTTTTACCATTTTATCAAGTCTCTCATGATGAACATGACCGAGTCCCTTATGCCACAAAACATTTTTCGGAAGGACACTGGAGTATGCAAAGTCAATTTCATTAGCCAAGTCCATGCGGTACAACAAGTTTGGGCCTCTAGTTCCTACCAAGGCTACTCTTCCATCTTTGCTTACTACATTTTTCCCATTCTTTTGCAAAATTTCAAATCCTTTCATTTCAGCCACCGAAGTGGAAAACATTTTTTCCTAAACTTTGGAATATAGAGAACATCATGCAAGGTCCTTTTTACAGCCTCACCATTGATGTCACAAGCTAACTCCACGCTTCCCTTTGCCGTAGCCTCCACACCGTTGTCATTTGCATAATAAATCTGGCGAGTGGGAATTGGAGTGAGGGTTTTGAAGTAAGCCCGGTTGCCGCACATGTGGGAAGAGCATCCGGAGTCCATAATCCACCTGTTTTCTTGAGGTCCCTCCATGAGATCCTTTGCGGGAGCAAAGAACTCATCGTCATCCGATTGCGGAAATCTGACCACGTCGTCCTTTTCTTCCACCGGTTTGTCTTTGGCGTCTCATCAGTTGCAAAGAATGCCGCATTTTTAACCGGCAGTTTTGATGCCGCCACTTTGGATGTTGAATCCTCCGATTGCACCTTCCATCCCGCACGATAAATTCTTGTTTCACACTCTTTTATAAATCCCTGACACAGCCGGAAAACATGACCTTGACCAAAGCAATAGACACACCTATCATATTGCCTATAATTCGGATTAGGGGTAAAGTTCCTATTTCCGGAAAATCCAGCCAACTTATATGTCTGAGCATTGTAAGGCATTGTAAGCTACCGCTGAGTGTTCACCGTTTAATGCTATCTGAGTGGCCTCTTCCTCTAAGATATAAGCTTGAGCTACAACTATATTCCATTTACTCTTCTCTAACCTCTTTAACTTTTCCGCGGCTCCTTTATATTCCGTAGGAAGCCCTCTCATTAGAATCATAGCTTGATGATAGGGAGGAAAATTCACCCCCGGAACATGCATTTTCCGACAAAAGAAATTTCAAGCCGTTACAATATGAGTTCATATCCCCCCAGCACACTTATAATCCCAAATATTTCCAGCAGTTATAACCTCATTCTGCTCACTAGCTAGGACATAAGCTTCTTTCAAAGCCTTCCATATTTCAGATGCCGTAGAGATATTGATATATGTCATGTTCAAATCTTCTGACAAGAGTAATTTAAAAACATGCAAAGCATCCCCATTTTTCTTATCAAAATCCGGATCCGTATCCGGAAGAACACCGGGAACCACATCATATAATTTCACTTGCTTAAGGTAAGACTTAGTTAAATCCGCCCAATAAAAATACTTTTGCCCATTGAACACCGGGATCCGTGGGGCTGGGCCCGTGATCTGTTGTCGTGAGGCAATTGGTGCCCCTGAAGAAGAAGAAGAAGCACCGACAGTTGCTATATTAGTCAATACACAAAGAGAGAACTCTCACAAAAGCTCACAAAAGACCAACTTCACAATGAAGCTCCAAGCAAACCACACACACCCTAGGTCTGCAAATTTTCCACGTTGTGGATTTTACAATAAAAAAACCACAAGCAAAATTTCTTTCTACTATAAATAAGCATGCACACAAAACGACTGAGTCCGAAATATCTTTCTCACACACGAGATATAGAGAGGACTAAAGGTTTCCAAAACAACGCTCCCCTAAACCTTTAGACTCTCTCAGCCACTAAGTCCACACTCCTCTCTACAAAACTTCAATTTAGGTGTCGGTAAAGCTTTAGTCGTCATATCGGCTACCATCATCTCATCCGGCAAGTAATTGAGTTTCAAAATTCTGTTCATCACCTTCTCTCTCACAAAATGCAAATTGATATCAATGTGCTAGCTTTTGGAAAGATGACTCAGGTTAGATGCAATCGCAATAGCTGCCTGGTTATCACACCACACTATTTGAGGTCCGGATTGCATAAAATGAAGTTCTTGAAAAAGAGAATTTACCCACAGTAACTCCTTGACAGCTGAGCTTGCCGCCATATATTCAACAAATAGTAGCTGCTTATCAACACTAAAAACAATGAGCGGTGTGGTGGTACATCTCCCTTTACAAAAAAAATAGTTCGTTTACCTCTTTTTTTTACTATCATGTCTTTTGCAATCTCTCTTGCCAAATATTTTTTTTCCTCGACTGTCACCTCCCTCAAGAGATTTTTTCATAATTATGCGTGTAACTCTCAGATTAATGTTTAACCTCTTATATTAATGTTTATTCTCTCCCAACTCTAAATACTTAGTTACATTTTTTTGACTGTTTTTCTTTCGACTATGATACTATACAATGAATTACGCAAAAAAGGCAAAGTTTTTATTATATATGCTTAAAGAAAAATTCTTAGTGTTTCACATGGAATGTCAATTAGCAAAAAACACATTGTGATAGCCAAAAAAAAAACAAACATTCTTTTGTATTATCAAGTATAGAAATAAACAAATCACAACAAAGAAATCCTCGTCCTAATTTCGACCCTATTATACAAATTCTCAACCTCAAACTTAAAAGTTACACAAAATCGATAAATCTAAATTTGGTATAAATACTTCGTCTTTAATAAATAAACATTCTGGTTAATAAAAAAAAGATAAACTCTAGAAAAACTGGGAAATACAACAAAAAAATCAAAGAAACAAATAACAATATAACTAATTCTAAAAAAATTAGAATAATTGGAAAACATAACAAATCAAATAACTATTTGTTTAAAGTTCTGGTTGGATCAAACACACAAAATATCACTAACAATTGAAGCCGCTAGTGAGCTCCTTTTTTTTGTGACCGTGTTCTCGGCATCCGAACAATTGCATTCGGACATGGAGTTAGATGCCGGAATAGCTACAATGGATCTAGTGACACAAGCTAGAATAGGAAACCCTCCATCTTTCGCACGTACACTCGATTTTTTTTCCACCATT
>JBBHKE010003241.1:0-20000 GCA_037447655.1 Zygnema cylindricum
GTAGTCGCCTTCAATCGTCACAATTTGTACCTACGTCTACAACCGTCACGTGTCAAAGTTCCGATTTCATTTTCGCACATTGGGACGCTCTTCAAAGTAGTACGGAGAATCTTCACTACAGTCCAAATACTTTATCAAAGTACCGATTACATGGGGACACCCCCTTACACATAGGGACACTTGAAAAGCGGGTCCGCCAGATCCGCGCTAAAATACAAAGTAAGTTCGCTAAGTTACAAGTACATGGGGACATACCCTCAGACGTGAGGCATTAGATAAAAATTTAAAAAACAAAATCTATCCGTTGGCAGTTGGCTTTAAGCACGCATTTTTTTTTGTGTATTTTTCAAACAAAAAAAAAAGGCACTATTGAGTATTTAGAGCTTTTCCAAGTGTTTTAGGCTTTTAATCTGGTTCCTTGTTCAAAGTTCCTCAATTTTTGACTACTTGTTTACCGTTCTACCCATTACCTTTTATTTTCGATAATGCTTTTTTTAGCATGAAACGTACGTTATTATGGAATGCTTTTTAATTTGAAAGAATGTTACCAGCACGGTGTAGGTACAAGCTGCAAACTTAAACCAATACTATTACTGGTGAGTACTCCAGAATTTTTATGTAAGCATTTGTTCTTGGATGACTTTATCTTCTTAACAATAACAAGGAAAGAATTAGGTTTGCCGACATTTGTCACTGTTTTGGTGCTACAGTAAATCTACATTCTTTAAATGAAGCTACATTGTTTTCCTACGTCCTTTTCAACAATCCATCTTTTTTTTTTTTGTAATTTCAAAGGTTCGAATTCTTTTCCCAAGTTGTTTTTACAGCCATTCAGATTCTCTTTTTAACGACTAAAATTCTCTTATTTACAAATAAAAGACAGAATCTCAACAGTCCACATCACTTTCAGAGATATACTGTGATGTTGAACATCACTTCACCGGCTACATTATTTTTTTCAAAACAGAAAATTATTCTCAAAAGTACATAATTCCCGATTGATTTAACTACAAGTTCACATAATCCTACATTCCTAAGTCGGAGCTTTTCAGTTTTAATCCTTGTACATGTTTCTCCGAGATGTGCTCTTTCTCTCTTCTGCCTCTCTACCCTCCCTCTACCTCGTCCCTTTATATAAACCCTGAGACTGTCCAGGGAGACCTTTTCCGATGATTCTAAACCCTAAAAGAATTCCGTACACCTAAAGGACCCAAAATTATTTGAAAATTAATAACTTCTCGAGTGCCCAATGTACAATTTCTGCCTCTACCTTACACCGCAAACTCCTTATCACAGCGAAACAGGGGAACTTTGTCCCTGCTGGAAAAAAAAGTGTCAACGACAATATGAACTATCCACAACTATTTC
Source organism: Zygnema cylindricum (assembly GCA_037447655.1). NCBI lineage: Eukaryota > Viridiplantae > Streptophyta > Zygnematophyceae > Zygnematales > Zygnemataceae > Zygnema > Zygnema cylindricum. Next base: position 1,369 of record JBBHKE010003241.1, read on the forward strand.
AATCTGAAATCCCTCTACTCCCAGCCTCTACTCTCCTCTCTCTCTCTCACTCTCTCTCTCCTTTCTTCTCTCCTCTCTCCTTTGTTTCTCTCTCTCCTACTCTCTCCCTCTCTCTGTCTCGCTCGTCCATTGTCCGTCTCCGCTGTCCCCTACCCTCTTCTCTTCTTTTCGCTTTCCTCTTTCTTTCTCTCCTCTCTCCCCTCTCTCCTTTCTTCCTCCCATTCTCCCCCTCTCCTCCATCTCTCCCGCTCATTTCTATTTTCAAACTTTCTTCAGAACTCTTACACTCTCATGCCTGTGGGAGTGACAACTCCTTCACGTGCTCATTACTCATTTTTTCGTAAAACTCCCTTGTTCTTCTTGTCAACAAAACATTCACAAACCATCCTAAAGCCGAAACCACTGCCATAATAATAAACGTAAACCGGAAACAATGTGATCCATAACATTGTTCGATCCCCGTATATCTCTGAATCCAAGCCTCGTCATCATATATATATCCCGCCAAAAGAGTTGCGAAAAGGTACGATCCAAGCGCAGGAGCAGAAGTTACGACATTATAAATAAGACCGAAAGATCGTAACCCGAAAAGTTCGGAAGTTGCGGCAGCGACGAGAGCATCTGTTGCTCCTAATCCTCCTCCTATGATTAATAGGGCAATGTAGAGAGAGCCCGGAAAAGGGAAGGCGATAAGGAGGTAACCTCCAATCATAGAGGCTTGACAGGCTCCCATAATCACTGACCTCGGGCAGCCGTATGATCTGGACACAGCCAAGGAAGAGAGAGAGGAATCAGTGTTTGAAAAACCAAAAGAAGGAAGGAAAAAAAAAACAGAAAGGAAGAAAACAGAGAAATAGAAACACAGCAAAACACAAACATAAGAAAAAAATCAGAGAAAATGAAAAACAATAAAAGCAGACACGGAAAGCAGAAAAAACAGAAAAACAGAAAGACGGAATGAAAGAAAGAAAGGAAGAAAGAATAGAGTACGAAATCCTCACTTAAGCAAAGCGTCAGAGTAGAATCCTCCCAAAACTCTCCCCATAAAGTTCCAGATACTAATCAAAGACACAAGAATTTCCGCATTGTTGTACTTCAATGCTTCGGCTATGGCTTCCAAATTGTTGATTACGGTAGCCGTGGATCCGACCCCAAATAACATACTCAAAAAAAGTAACCAAAAATTGATAGTACAAAGAGCTTGAAGGCATGTAGATCCCTCAATAACCTCTCCACAACCTTCCGCGCTTAATATCGAGGCTTCGACAAAATTTTTCACTCGAGGCCCTTGAAGTTTATCCACATGATCTTGTGAGATACGCTCCACCTTGACATTGGGATTTTGTTGGAATGAAATTGGAACTCCGGTTTTTGCGATAACTCCATTGGTGTGAGTAGAATACATCACTCCCACGACTCCGTTTGAGTTTTCCTTATTCCCCTCGTCTCCGTTTTCTTGTTCTCCTTCTCTTCTGTCCTCGTTCATGTCCACTAATCCCACCAATCCTTGCATTCCAGGAATTCCGGGCATCACATTCATCCCGATCGATAAGTTGTCGGCACTCAATCGGAGAGGAGCTTCTCGTGCCTTTGCTTTCCCGTTTATCATTTTTTTTGGGTTCACATTTTTCTCCCCTTTTCCTTCTGTAATTCCGCTTCCGTGTCCATCTTCGATACTAAAACTCAGTTCCTTGTCACTCCCTTTCAAAAACAATCGAAAAACTCCGGGTTCGCATCCGTTCGGAAAGAAACAGTTTGTGAAATTATTCGTCCCTTTCGAATCGGACAAACTTTTATCCCCTCCTTTCGAATCTGAATTCGGTCCGTTTCCTATCGCAGCTACGTTCCTCGGCGTCTTTTTTTTTGAAATGTACAATTTGTATGGGATAGAGAGAGGAGAAAGTAGAATAAGTAGGACTCCAACAGTCACAAACTGACTCGACAATCTACTCAAAGGAGTAATCGCCTCCACAATAATGTATCCGGTCAAGTATAAAGCTAAACCGAAACAAGCCGCGAAACAAAAATTGATGTATTCTCCCTCCTCCTCTTTACTGGCCTCTTCTCCTTCTTCTGAAAGATTACAAACTCAAAAAAAAAAAACAGAAACAAAAATAAACAAAAACCCGAATGTTGTCAGAGAATTCAGGGATGGACATTCACCTCCCCTCCATATCCACATCAGACCCGACACATCGGCTGACCCGATATATGCCGCTATCCCTCCCTCTACCTCTCCCTCCCTCTCCCTCCCTCTCGCCCTCCCTCCATCCCTCTCCCTCCCTCTCCCTCCCTCTTGCCCTCCATCCATCCCTCTCCCTCCCACCATAAACCACCCTTCCTTCAAAGTTCCCCAAAAATCCCCAAAACCACCAATTCCCCAAATCCCCCCTCCCTCCCTCCCCTTCCCTCCTTTCCCAAAACTCCCTACCTTCCGGCACTCCTCTCAACATCGGCGCCACAATGAGACACGTCACCGCCGGCCCGACCGCCGCCATCAATAAGAAACTGGCGTCGTCGGGCGAGAAACTCGCCTTGTAGAAGGCGGCGTAAATCGCGCCCGACAGTCCGATCAGACCGATCAGGAGGCCAACGACGGAGCCGCGGGCGCGGGGGAGGTTGTGGACGCAAACGACAAGGGCGGCGGTGTCGAGGAGAGTGGCGCCCGTCGGGGCGAGCCATTGGTAGAAGAAGATCTGGGGAAGAGGGAGAGGGAGGGAGGGAGAGGGAGGGAGAGGGAGGGAGAGGGAGGGAGGGAGTTGTTTTTTAAGAGGGAGAAGAGGAAAAGAAGGAAGAGGGAGGTTTTTGACACAAGGAGTTTGGCGTCCGTCGGGTCCAGCCATTGGTAGAAGAAGATCTGGGGAAGAGGGAGGGAGAGGGAGAGGGAGGGAGAGGGAGGGAGAGAGAGGGAGAGGGAAAGGGAGGGATTGGGAAAAAGAGGGGAAGGGAGAGGTTTTTGAGGGCGGCAATGTGGAGAAGAGAAAGGGGGAGAAGAGGGGATTTTGGGAGAGGCGAGAGAGGGAGAAGAAGGAGAAGAGGGGGAAGAGCGGGAAACGGGAGAGGTTTTTTTTATATTAATATTATTACCTGCCAGAAAGGGAGAGGGCTGATTTGGAGGGAAGCGACAAGCCAGAGAGCGCCATAGCCGATAACGTTCTGCGGAAGAATTTACAAGGATTGAGGGTGGATTAGAGGGAGGCAGGGACAGAGAGAGAGAGGGAGGGAGGGAGGGAGGGAGGGAGGGGGAGATAGAGAAAAGGTTGGGGTAAAAGAGAGGGAAGGAAATGAAGAGGGAGAGGGAGGGACACCCAAGTGGGAGAGATGAGAAGGAGAGGAACGAGTAGGAGAGAGATAAGCAAGCATAATAATAAACAGTAATTCTGTTTACAGGGAAAAAATCTCTTGAGAGAACAATCTCTGTTTTTTTTTTTTTTTCGGTAGGAAATATTTCTTCAACAAATTAATAATAAACTTCTTTTTCTTTTTTTGGGTTGAGAATCGAGATAGACAGGCGCACGTTTCAAAACCAAACAAATTAAAAAAACAAAAGAAAAAATCGCGGAAATTGAATACAAAACGACTTCAAGCCAACTCTTGTCTCAAAAAATAACTCAACAAATCAAAAGAAAGAAAGAAAGAAAGAAGAAATAAAGGGACAGAGGGGGAGCAGCAGACACACACACACACACACACACACACACAGAGAGAGAGAGAGAGAGAGAGAGAGAGAGAGAGAGAGAGAGAGAGAGAGAGAGAGAGGGTCCTTTTCTATCCATATCCTCCGGCTTCATAACGAATCAAACTCATTCCTTCATTTCCCAACCAAATCAGTTAAACAAACATTTCATCAATTTTTTTCTGCATATACATATGATTGTTTAGCTAATTATGTATGCACATATATTTTTATTTTCTTTAACGAAATTCCCACCATAGTGGCTCCCAAAAACAGGAGAGCCCATTCCGGGACAACCAATGAGAGAATGCCAGCTGGCAGTCCCAAATTGTTGCCGATATTGGAAGCCGTCGCGATGATGTCGATTTGCTCCTGAGAGTAGCTTAAGGCCGACTGGAAAATCATTAAAAAAAGGGGTACAAATGAAGTTAGAGAAAATGGTAAATTCAAACAATAAAACGCGGTGGAAACTGGTGAAACTCGTCTGGGGAAAATGGGGTTATATAAGGAAAATGGGGTAAAAGAAGCGTAGGAAGTGCAGTGAAAAAAGAAAGAATTGGGGAAGGTTGAGTTTAAGAAAGAATAAAGATAGATAAGAAACAAATTTAACAATTGTATCCGGGGATCAATGTTTAGAAGAACGAGGTTGAAAAATTGTTCTGAGATTTGGGCTATGGACCTTAACTGTTGAAAAACTGTGTTCCGCATAAAAAAGAAACACTGGTTGAAGGTAAGTGATACAGGGGAGGGAAAGGGAAGGAGAAGACAAAAGAAAAAGAGTGGGGGGGGGAGGGGAGGGGCAGAGAGAGAGGGAAAGAAGGCGAGAGAGAGAGAGAGAGAGAGGGAGAGGGAGAGAGAGAGAGAGAGAGAGAGAGAGAGAGAGAGAGAGAGAGAGAGAGGAGGGAGAGGGAGAGAGAGAGAGAGGAGAGAGAGAGAGAGAGAGAGAGAGAGAGAGAGAGAGAGAGAGAGAGAGAGAGGGAGGAGGGAGAGAGAGAGAGAGAGAGAGAGAGAGAGAGAGAGGAGCAGTGGGAGAGCGAGAGAAAGACTCCAGGAGTTATTCCAAGATTTCTTTTACGAACCCATGATTAAGCTCAACAAAATAATAAAATACTTTTCAGAAGCTGTAAATGCAATGCAGGAAACAAACAAAATTATAAATTTGCAATGCAGAGTATTTAAATGGCCCTGAAAACAATAAATTGGCCCAGAATAGACCCAAAATCTGATCAGCTCTAGTAGAAAAAAGCACAAAAAAGTATCAAGATCTCTACTTTATTACAGCATTCAATTTTTTCCTTGATGTACCTCAGGGAAAGGTAAAAATTGGTCCCAAATGGGTTATGAATTTGTCCTAAATACGTCTAAACTACATCTTTACTTGTACAAAAATTAACACATTTAGCACACACTCTCAGAAATCTATGATTTTTTTTGTTGGAAATATTTCTTAGTTGAGTCAGAATTGGGCATCATTGGGTAGAAAACTTCTCCTCTCTTGTCCCTCTTTCTCCCTCTCCTCTCCCACTTTCCCTATATCTATCTTTTCCTCTCCCCTTCTCTTCTCTCTCCCGCTCTTCTCTTTTTCCCCGCTCCGACTATCCCTCTTTCCCCCTCTCCTCTCTCCTTCTCTTCCTCCCCCCCTCTCTCTTCCTCTCTCCCTCTCTCCTCTCTCTCAGTCCTCTCCTCCTCTCCCTCGCTCCTTCTCTTCCCCTCTCTCTCCTTCTCTCTCTCTCACTCTGTACCTTGAGTGAGGAGGAGTAGATGGAGAAGTTAAAGGAGAGTCCGGCTGCTGACATCACCCAGAGCCCACCGACCAATGCCGTCCATTTATTGTAGTACCACGTCAGCCGCTTTTTTGGCCCTTTCGAAACTCGACCGGCAGAGAAAGAACCGGACCCCATTCCTCTCTCTCTCTCTCCTCTCTTTTCTTTTCTTTTTTCTCTCTCTCGACCTTTTAATTTCTCTTAGTAGCTCAGTCTGTCTTTCTTTCCCTTGCGACGTTTTCTCCTCTTTTCCTCTCTCTTTCCCCCTCTTCCTCTCTCTCTCTCTCTCTCTCGCTTTCGCTCTCTTCTTTTTCCTTCACTCTCTCTCTCTCTCGCGCACAAGTGTGTTGAAGTACGGGAAGTGGAAGTACAACTTTACCCCAATTTTCGGGCGTGTGAATTACAGTACAGTAATGCAGTGAGTTCGATTTCAAACACGTGGCAGCCACTCTCGTCGCGGCGCGCTTGGTATGTTTGTCACATTGACGGGCGTGAAAGACAAACTCTTCTTGTATCTTACGGCCAAGGATCATAGGAAAAAGTAGGATTCTGTACTTTATGTCGGTGACGCTGAAAATTCGCGAGCGCAACAATAGCCAATGGAACGGCGCGGCTCATTGGGATGGCCCATTGAGAGAATGGCACGTCGACAAAAGGTGTGCCGAGAAGATGTGTCAACTTTTACATTTACGGAGGTCGCATGTGGTATGGAACACATAAACCTTTCACGCGTGCGAGGGATTGGCACGCGTGAATACACATTTCAACTGGTCGGAAATGTTACAATATGTCGCAATCTGTTGGCGCCCGATTCGACGAACATTGAGGAAGATAGAAAAACATTACTATTTCCCGGGAAAGTCGGCTCCAATGAAAATGCACTCTTTTAAGATTCTTCTGAATCTGCAGGACGTGTGAAATAATTTCACCGTCCTACTTAGCGATCATGCAGACGGTCGGGTCACACGTGTGAATGATAAGGTTCAGTACACCGCCAATCGTTATTAGCGTTGTGTACACTAATTCCGTCCCGGTTTTTTTTTTTTATTATTCTCCATTAGTGTAGTTCATTCTATTTTTTTCTTTATTCTATCTAGGGTTATTTTCAGTACGTTGTCTCTTAAATAGAGTTGTGTACGGTCAGTGTCAGACCGTACATAAATGTACCTTTTTAAGTTATAAATTACAATAAATTAGTTTTAGTAACCGCAGACGCATGAGATGTGCGTTCTAAAAAGGAAATAAAACCAGATAGTAAGAAATCCCGTTCCCACATATTCGTCCGACAGCCGCGTTTCGACCGTGTGAATGTACTTTTTGTGTACGATTTGTCAGATTTTGTTCGGATACCTATATTAGTGTAAGCATGTTTGCGACCGACATTTATTTTTTCAAAGATCCAAATTACCATAACCAAACAATTAGAATGTATGATTTTTTCCAAAATTTTCAAATTCATAAATAGAGTACACCACGGTAATTATTTCTATACGCTAAAAAAACTCCCACGCTAATAACGATTGGCGGTGTACTGTACGAAACGGATAAAACTGGAAAGTTCGTGTACGATAACAGTACCTTGCCCTGTAGGAATCCTTTGTTCGTACACCGAAACCGACAAAAGCTGCTGGCGCTGGCCTGTTTCCGCGTTATTTTAAAGTCAGCGATTGTTCAACTCTTTGTACCTCATTAGGGTTTCACTTCTCACTGCAGTCCTTGCTTCTTTCGCCTGTTGTACCTTTTTCCTCTGCTCCTTTTCTGCAGAGGTTTTTTTGTTTCTTGAGGAAGGTAAGATTTGACCATATTCGTTGATTTCATCTCTTTTTCATCTCTTTTAAAGTAAATAGTTGTAAATTGTTGTGGAAATTTGAGGTGTGACTTTATTTATCTTCAGTGGACGCATTTTACGATTCGCTTTATTATCTCCTTTTTATTTTGTGGAAGCGATCATAACCGTCTGGTATTGTATTTTGGCGGCATTGAGTTATTATTATGATAAAGTATTTTGTCTACACTATTTTCTGGTTCAATAGTCGTCATTCAGTGATATTAACAATAACAGCGATTGGCCCCTTCGTAATTGTACGGACACCTTTTCTGGCTGCAATATTATGACCAGGGGCCATCGGGTACAGTACACCGCGCATCGTTATTAGTGTCAACGACATTAATTTGGGTTCTTAAAATTTTTATTTTTTTCCTCAAATAGGATACATGATTTTAATTTTTCCTTGACGTTAATTAAGGCACCGTACAAAATAGCGTAAAGAACGAATTACAATCATATCTAATAGTGTGGTGTACGGTCGATGTCAGACCGTACATAAATGTACCTTATCAAGTGAAAATTTTACAAAAAATGAGTTAAATCAGACGCGCACGCATAGGATCGTGCGCTAAAAAAACGGGATTGTTCTGACACGTAAATTAGTCTTACATGTACGGATATTTAAATTTCACGACGGCGTACGATATTTAATATTTTGTACGGATACATATATTATGTATATAATCGTACAGCGAATATTCCATTTTTGCTGTTCCCAAATTATCATAAACGCCGAAATTAGAATACACCATTTTAAAAAAAAAAAAAAATCTTAATTAGCGTCAATGACGGTATATTTACTTTCACACTATTTAAACTTTGACACTAATAACGATGCGCGGTGTAGTACTGTAAACACTACACCGTGAATCGTTATTAGCCTTATGTACGCTATATCGGCACCCCAAAATTTTGACATTGATACCTTAAATAAAATAAAATACACTATTTAAGAAAGTGGACCATAATCTGCCACGTCTCCTTGCACTAAATTAGAATGAATGACGTTAATTTTTTCTTTACACTAATAATTTCTATACGCTAATAACGATTCAAGGTGTAGTGTTGGGTATCGGGTAGTTTCATATCGCGATAATTTCGATATTCGATATATCGAATATCGATCGAGGAAAGTCCTCGATATATCGTACCGCGACCAACATAAAATATCGCGATATATATCGCGAAAAATGGACGTCCGTACATATACCGTACAGTTGCCGTACATTGGTGGTACGGTAAACCGTACGGAAAATGGTCCCCCCCCCCCCCCCCCCCCCCCCCCCCCCCCCCCCCACTGAGCGCCCGCCACGGGGGGGGGGGGGGGGCTTTTGGAAAAAAAAATTCCGGAAAAATAAAAAAAAATCCGGAAAAAAAAAAAAAAAAATCTGGATATTTAGATTCTCCGTACATGGTCTCGATATATCGATTATCGGGTAGCTAAAATTCGATAATATCGAATATCGGCAATAGGTCCTCGATACCCAACACTAGTAAACACGCTTTCGCATACGTCTTCTTTCTTTCAGTGGCGCCACGTAGGCTAAAGATATACTAAGAATCGTCAAAGATTTTCGAATCGTTCAGTTTCAATGGAGTATCTGTACTTTCATCCTATATCACACTGTACGGATATATTCGTGGATAAGGACCCGGATTCTATCCAACGGTCAATGGTTGCGCCCCTCAACTCTTGGAGAATCTTGGTCGGATCTTCTGTGATATTGTTCTCAAAAATAAAGAAAGTACCACGTGATACGGAAAAGTACGGTTTTCTGTACACAGCCTCAATTTTCCTCTGCTGGATACTGCTTCTTGAGGGTGTGCCGCATCAAAAAATAATAGTAATAATAAATGTGTGGAAAAAAAAACTGCTTAACCTCTAAATTGATTGTACTGTGAGGGAGAACCATTTTAGAATTCATCCACAGTAAATTCTATTTCGGGTCGATTGAAGATTTTTACACGCTACACTCGGTGTTAGTGTGGATGTTTTTTTATTCACTTAAAACATATTTTCTCCGTGCACACATGTCCAATTTTCGATGCCAATCGGAAGGTGAGAATCTTACCTTTCAACCGCAACCGTCAGATTAACAATCTGACAACTGTGCACGGAGAAAAGATGTTTAAGTTCAAAAAGAACATTATAGCGACATACGGTGTACTGTACAGGCCAGGATACAGTTTTACGTACTTAATTTCCTTTGTCGAATGAGAAATTCAGTGCGGTCACGTGAAATAAAATGCTAAAATGTATCAAAGAAGCTCAAAATCCACGTCAGAAGAGTTCAAGTATGTGTTAATTGTACGATGTACTTACTGTACGAAAGTACGCGGTACTACCTGACCTTTATCTTTTACTGTACCCTACATTCTTTAAAATCCTTTACCCAAACCTCGATGCGGTACAAGTACACCGCGAATCGTAATTAGAGTAAATTACTCTAATTCGGTCGCTCAAAATTTTGACTCTATCACATGAAATAGAGTAAATGACTCTAATTTTTTCATTATTCTATTAAGGATAAAGTTTAATTAGAGTTTTTAATTCTAATATAGGTTCGTTTTAAATAGTGTGGAGCACGGACGACCTCCGACCGTGCAAAATTGTACTTTATTAAGTAAAAAAGTACAAATAATGATTTAATACAGGCCGCTATCATGTAACTGCGTTTTAACAAACCGCGTAGTGCAAACCTCATAGTGACAATAAATTGTATGTTTTGCCAAATTTTGTATGGATACCTTATTTACAGTAGAGGATATTAGCGTGCCAAATTAGAGTACTTAAATAAATTAAAGTAAACTTCATAGTTGAAACAACTCTATCACATAAATTAGCGTTCATTACTCTAATTTTTTTTTTTAGTTTGTGTACTCTAATTACGATTCGCGGTGTACAGTACACCGGTGAATCGTTATTAGCCTTATGTACTCTATATCGGCACCCCCAAAATTTTGTCATTGATACCTTAAATAGAACAAATTACACTATTTAAGGAAGTGGACCATAATCTGCCACGTCTCCTGGCACTAAATTAGAATGAATGACGCTAATTTATTTCTTTACTCTAATAATTTCTTTAGTCTAATAACGATTCGCCGTGTACTGTACCATTCTTTATTATTTGTATTATTATTAAAAATATATTTACTGTAGGCCATATAAGGGTGTGTCTCCATGTGCCTAAGTAAGGGTTATTTTCTGTCGTTTTCCTGTAAAACTTAGAGCCGTACGCGTAAGTTTCAACTGTACAAAAAAATAGAGAAAATGAAAAGTACATTTTGCGTCATCATCGAGTTTAAGATGTACTACATGTTGTCGTTTTGTGTTCTTCGACCCACGGCCACGCCAAAAAACGTCATCTTCAAACTTTTCTTTAAAACACAGGGAAGATGTGATTTAAAACAAAGAATTTTCGAAAAACAAATAGAAACATGTAGTCGCACGTGTGAACTTTTTTCAATAAATTTCAAAAGGATTCAAGCGACGACGAAAAGTGCACGATCCGCTTTGTTTTGTCCGTTTGCGTTCAAGTACGACAAGGCAAAGTACATAATTTCTTTGGTTTTGTCCGTTTGCGCATGGTACGGATTTTATTTCGCCAGTGGTCTCAAGATCCGATGCCATTTCACGTCGAGCGGACAAGAGACGCAAAGGCAAATTGCATCTTCTTCAACCGTGAAAAGGCACAGGCTGGATGGCAGTACGCCTATAATGTCACGAAAAGTCATGCGACGTCACAAGCAGTTACAAAAAATAACGTGCGTCATCAGAGATTGTACACTGTCGACAGCCGTCATGGGCATTATCGACGTATACAATCGTCACGCCCTCGTTTGGTACACAAGGACACCCGAAATCCGGGTCCACCGGATCTGCGCTAAAAAACAAAGTAAATTCTCTAAGTTTCAAGCACATGGAGACGCACCCTTAGTCCGGGAGAGAAGTGAAACACTCTCTCTATTTCACACGTGTGACATAACATTTATTGTAGGAAATGATAGTCCTGTAAATCCATGAATAGCCTAATGAGGGGGAAAAAGCGATAAAAATATAGTAGAAGTCACAATTTCTTTTTCTTTTTTTTTAGTTTCAAGGTTTTTTTAAAGGTTTTCAAGCTTTCTATTTGAAGGTTTTCCAGTTTTTTTAAGTAAAATAGATTTTCTAGGTTTTATAGATTAGTAAACTCCGTAAATAATCAAAACCCGAGGAAAAAAAAAAAACAAATTTTTGACAAATATATTTATATACAGCATAAAGTTACAAAACCAGAGACGTTTTCTTTTCAATCTTATTTCACCGAAAAATTGATTGAAACAAAGAATAGTTAAAACAATTGTGCGCTGAAAATTCCTCATCCCTAAGGTAAAAAAAAAAAAAAACAATCTACTTCTACCTAAACGGAAAACCTCTTTTTTTACTCCTCTATTTCTGTTTCTCCTCTATTTGTTTTCGTCCTCTAGTAAAATAGTATTTCTATTCAAATACAACGAGAGAGAGACAGGACGAAAAAAAAATGAACCAAAAAAATAATAATCACAACAAAAATAAATTCGTCTTACTTACAAAGAGTAAATCTTCTACATAAAAACAAAACCCTAAAAAACCCTAAAGAGCCCTAAAAAAAAGACTAAAAAACCACGTCAATAGAAAGAGGACCATTGTTGGAAAGAATTAAAAAAACACAATATAGAAATTACTAATTAGACCCAAAATAGTACAAACTAGTCCAAGAGCCACCAGAAAATAAGCACTCAAATGGTCTCTTCTGTTAAAACCTCCTGATGATCCACTGCACCCAAAAAAAAAAAAAAACCAATTAATAAAAATTAAAACGGATAAATTAAATATATTAAAAAAAGTTTGACTAGAGACAGTTTCTTTTGGGGCTTTCATTTACCGTCCTCGGTATTCATTTTCCTTTATTTGTAAAGGGATTCAGGGCTTGTAGGCTTATTTTCAGATTAAATCGGTAATAAAAAATTGTCCGTAAACTGAAATTCAAAACAAAATAGTGAAGAACCACTTAAAAATATACTGAAAAATTGCCTAAACATGTACCCAATAACCTCATAACCAGCTTTTACCCAATAACCTCATAACCAGCTTTTACCCAATAACCAGGTAACTCAATACCAATATAATTGGGAAACTCAATAAGTCGACTAAAAGCCTAAAAAATACACCAATCCACAAAACGTCCCTAAAATGAACAAAAGGAAGGATAGGCAAACGTGCATATTTTACATTTCTCAATAACTTGACAACTTCCTATAATGTTTACTCAACAATGGCAAAAATCTGAAAACCTGAGAACCTAGAGACGCAATAATTTAAGAACCAAATAACCAGAAATATTTATAATTGATTAACCTTATAATTGCATTACGTGCTTACTTGATCACCGGATAACTTGATAACCAGTAGAAAAACTCATAGCGCAAAATAATAAAATAATAAAACATATTAGATACTATGATGACTCAATAAATTAACTCCTTAAACACACTCACCCGAGAACTAGAAGACCAGGCAATGTGAAGGACAAAGAAACGGCCGATAGTGAACCGGCAAAACTAATTACGGTTTGAATGTTGGGAATGAATATAGCAAAGAGAGCGACAACAAACATAATGATTGGTGTGATGGGAAATTTTCTTTTCGAAGGAAAAAACATTTCGGTGACTGAGGCTCGTAAGGCAAAGTGGAGCACAGGAAACACTAATAGAAGGTGAACAGCAAACGTTAAACGGACAATGTCACATAGAACCTGCACAGGGGATACAATGAGTGAACAAATTAAGGAATCTGGAACTTCTATTGGGGAGATTGACAGAATTGAATTAAATAAAATTTCTGGAGAAATTGGGGAACAAAGGGAGTTTGGGATTGAGAAGTTACAATAACGGGCATTTGAGTTAAAATTTGAGGAAAACGGGAATTGAGAGTTGGGATATCAAGAAAATGGGACCAAAAAAATACGGATCAGAATTGAAATAAGGAATGTGGTTAGGAATAAATAGCTAAAATTGGACAGACGTCAAGTTTGAATTGGGATCAAGATTCAATTGCTAAAGGACTCACACGTTTGGATTAGGTCTGTGTTAAGGGTTGTGTTTGAGATTAGATTTAGTATTGAAATTAGCCTACAGTGTAGAATGGTGTTTGGGATTAGTTTGAAACCAAGTATGGGAGTACATTTTAGATTCGGTAATAGGTTCATGGCTTGGGGATAGTTCGGTACTGTTTCAATGAGGTTTTCGGTTAAGGTTAGGATAAGTCTCTGGCTCGAGACTTATCTTGGATAGGTTTGCCATTGAGTCTGGGATGAGGTTGGGGTTACATTCAGCTTCAGGTTTGGAATTAGGTTCGGCTACATTTTGGGAATAAATTCATGACATTTTTTTAGTGAAAGGCTCATTTACATTAACTTCCTGTAAGAAGATTGGAACTTTATTTCTCGCAAGAGACTCAAATGGGAAAAAAAATCCAAAAGATCAGCAAAAGTTTCTCTATGCGATATTTTTTTTTTACAAACATTTCAACTAAAATCTCTCTCAACCGTCCTTGAAATAGTCAAACTGAAAAACTCACCCGACTTCCAGCAATTCCCAACGGAGAATTAAAATTGATCAAAAGATCAGTTTGAACGTCATTCCCAAAAAGAAGATATCCAAAAACTCCGGTCACCGAATAAAGAGCTGTGCATAAAAAAAGTGAAATTTTGACAACTCTTTGCATTTTGTCTTCTTTCGGGGGAGCCATTTCGAGATAGATAGGATGTACTGCAACATCTCCATAAGTACTTTATAAGTATAAACAGAAAAGAAAGAAAAACCGACAATAATTGAGAGAAAAACAGGTCATTGTTTACACCTTCCGAGTTTGTTCTTCAATAAAATGCTGCTCCCCCCTCCCCCCCAAAAAAAGGGTCTCATTTTACCCCATATCACCCCATCTAACCCAAATAGCCCCATTTGACCCATTGGGACTAATTGTGAGGCCGAAAAAAAAAAAGAAAAAAAAAGGGAACCGAGTAGTATCACTCTTAATTTACCAAGTAAGAGTGTATTATGAGTCCAGAAACACCCGAAATAGAATAAAAATTAAGATTTTCCACTGGACTTTAAATTTTCAAGACGGCAAAGTGTGGTACCATGTGTTTATTAAAAAAAGGGCGGAGGGCAAGAAAAAGTGAGAAATAAAGAAAGAGAGAGAGAGAGAGAGAGAGAGAGAGAGAGAGAGAGAGAGAGAGAGAGAGAGAGAGAGAGAGAGAGGAGAAGTGAAGTGTCTTTTCTTTCGTACCATTAAAATGACAAACATAGGCAGTCATAATAGTGGGAATTACGGTGAACAGGCCGAGGACGGATTGCCAGGTGTCAAAACTGGGAAACCAACGGAGAACTGACATGGAAATGGATCCTCGAAAAAATTTCCCTAAACAGACACCGATCATCACGAAGAGAAAAACTCCCGCGAGAAGAATCGCAAAAAAAGACGTCCAATGGAGGGAATCTGAGAAAGAAGGACAAAAGTTTCCCACGAAGAAGGGAAAAAAAACACACACACACACACACACACACAAATACAGACGAAAAAAATTGGTAGCCACAACGACATCTGTTGCAAAATAATGGAACAATGACGTAAACATTTGAAGTAACTAGTCAGGTTAAGGGGGGGAGGGGGAGGGAGGTGAGGGAGGGGATGTGGAGGGGAGAGGGAGAGGGAGGAGAATGGGGAGAATTGTGGGATGACTGAAAAGAGGAGGGAGGAAGGATGAGGAGGGAGGAGGGAAGGAGGGAGGGAGGGAGGAGGAAGAATGGAAAAGAGGCAGGGAGAGAGAATGAGAGACAGGAGGAAGTGGAAAGGGTGGAAGGAAGGGAAGAGGAAAAATGAAAAACCCAGAAAAAAATGAATGGAATGGAGATGGAAGAAGATGGAATAACGGTGGACCGTGATAACCACCAACAGGAGCCCATCCAAAAGGCCCGAGAGGGCCCTGATCCCACAGGACATCCGGCTGAAGAGGAGAGAGAGAGAGAGAGAGAGAGAGAGAGAGAGAGAGAGAGAGAGAGAGAGAGAGAGAGAGAGAGAGAGAGAGAGAGAGAGAGAGAGAGAGAGAGAGAGAGAGAAAGAGAGAGAGAGAGAGAGAGAGAGAGAGGGGAGGGAGGGGGGAGGGATGGTGAGGGAGGAGGGATGGTGAGAGAGGAGGGATGGTGAGAGAGGAGGGGGGGTAAGGGAGGAGGGAGGAGCGGTGGGTTGGAGAGTAGAGAAATTATCCTTGTGGTTATATGTTTTTTAGACACTCCCACGGCGTTATAAGTGTTTGTTTTTTGTGAATGACGGTGATTTTAGAAGATTTTCACACCTATAATAATGAGGTAGATGACAAGAATGCCGAGAGTGTAGATGATGATAAAAGCCTGCGTCAGAAATCGTCCTTTTCGACCAAAATGGAGAGCCATGAGGTCTGCATATGACGTCACTTTGACAGAAAAAGACGAACGGAGGAGGAGCTGGATCGAATATTCAGACAGACATCCCATTGTCACGAGGAGGAAGAGCCCGAGGGGGAGACCAGTAACCTGGAAAGATAGAAAGGAGGAGGTAGTTAGGCGGAGAGGGAGAGAGGTAGGGAGAGACACAGAGAAGGAGAAAGAGAGCAGAGTGAGAGGTAGACCTCGTCGTCAGAATTCTTAGAGACAGAAACAGAGACAGGCAGAATGAGGGATAGAAACAAGCAGGCGCAGAAGAGAAAGCCGAGGCAGAGGTGAGCAAGAGGGAGAGAGAGAGAGAGAGAGAGAGAGAGAGAGAGAGAGAGAGAGAGAGAGAGAGAGAGAGAGAGAGAGAGAGAGAGAGCCATATTCCTCACAGCCATGGCTGCTGGCAGTGCCATGATGCCTGCCCCCACTATGGTGGTAGTGAGGTTGTACACTCCACTGGATACTGTAGCGCCTCCGGTAGAAGTAGTCGCCTCCCTGCACCCAATCACCAGGTGCCACATGGCAACTTCAAGATTATCTTTCTTTATAATTTTTACTTTGTGAGCACTTCCTGGCAGCCTGAAGCCTTTTTTTACTTTTATGTTTGTCAGTCGATTTAGTGAAAATGATCTGCACGAGAAGCGAGATAATTTCTTCTAGAATACGCCAAGTGGCAGCATTAGAGCCGTTTTATCTTCCAATTAATTTTTCGAAATTATGACACTGTTTGACAACCTTTTGTGACGGCTAGTATTTTGGCTATTTTGTGGCCAAAAAACATCACAATAATGTTGATTTCACATTGACACATACTCCAAAAAAAAACTTCCAATATAAAATGGTCTGGAAAACACAGTGTGCAATGTAGGAATAATGTACAATGAAGAGGGACCAAAGAACAATGCAATGTACAATGTGTAAGTACAATGAGAAAAGTACAGTGAGCAAAACAAAATGAGCAAAGTACAATGTACAATGTGCAAAGTACAATGAGCAAAATACAATGTGCATAACACATAGAACATTTGACCATTGTGACATTCCAAAACTGAAACTGTGAAGCACTTTGAAACCTCGCAAAATTTGAGTTTTTGTTGCATGTTGCCCATTGTTCAAGCATTACAAACTTTGACTGTCACCACAAACAAAAGTTACGTGAGAACAACAAACTTAAATAATGGTGATTAATTACAAAAAAATAAAATTTGCTCTAATTTCGACATTTACCATCGACAAAAAAGTGAACATTATACTATTGAAAGATACAAACACAAAAGCTTACTCAAGCATAAATTCCAAATTCCTACAGATGAAATTTAGAAATTGGCAAATAAATTTCATCGTTAAACATTCAAAATTTTCCATTAAAAAAGAATTACCCTAAGGATTTCCCCCTCTACCTGTTGCCGTCACCCTTCTCCGCATCCTCCACATCTGTAGCATTTGCCATCCCTGCCACGTGGCCTCCCGCACGTGTGGCGCTCTTAGTCCTAGTACTGTCCATGCAACTGCCAGGTAGCTGAACCCTAAGCAGCGATCAGGAAAACTTCACAACTGGAATCCGTACAGAAATCCGTAACTTCAACATTTGCAAATCCTGCGAACCAGAAACGACATAGAAACGGCCAGCTTAACAAGTCACTAAAGTCTTGAAACCCTAAAGTATTTATTTAAATCTTTTATCAAAGAACACAGATAGCCACCTCGAAAACGGAGGTAGTTTTCCATGCAGGCTGATCAGCTAGATGAGGCTCGTCCTTTCCCAGGCGACAGGAGACGGCGGCACAACTGCACGGAACCGTACGACGCTCTCCACGTGTCCTCGGTTGCGTGGATTTCAACGTTTGCCTGGTCAAATACGGTAATGGTGCTTTGTACGGAGGAATTAGATTCTACAGTACAACGCCCTGCTCTATTAAAGATTTAAAGTTACTGATGTGATGTCAAATAACAGATACAGTAACGTACAGTATCGCACTTTTAATTGTGGCGCGTGCGATCTCGTCACATCACGCCACGTTGTCGTGTTCTCAAATCCGTACACTACACAGCGAATCGTAATTAGAGTAAATAACGCTAATTCGGTCGCCTTAAATTTCGACTCTATAACGTTAAATAGAGTAAATGATTCGAATTTTTTCATTATACTATTTAAGGTAAAGTTTAATTAGCGTAAAAAATCTTAATATAGGTTCGTTTTAAATAATGTGGAGTACGGACAACGTCTGACTGTGCAAAATTTAATTTTATAAGTAAAAAGGTACAAATAATAATTTAAAAGAATCGCGCTCGCATGTGAAATTGCACTAAACAAAAAAATTAAATCGCATCGAAAAAAACCCGTTCGTATATCTCCGTTCGTCGACAACATTCTCGCCCGTGTGAACATTTACATGAATTTACATGTGAAAATTTTATAGTTAAACGACAACAGTATGAGTTGAGACAAATAGTATATATCTATGAGACAAATAGTACTAACGTCATAATGACGTCAAAATATACGGGCTGACGGTTTTCGTATGTCTAAATATTTTAGTGTTTATAATTACAGCACGGATAATTATTGACGACATAAGCTAGTATAGAGTAATTAAATAAAGTAAAATAAATTTCCTCAGTGAAAAGGTTATATCACAATAATTAGCGTTTACAACTCTAATTGTTTTTTTTTTGTTTTTTTGCTCTAATTTTTTCTTTACTATAATTACGATTCGCGGTGAATCGTAATTTCAGTGTTGGCGTCACGTACGATTTTCGTACATGGTACGCACTGTACTAGCGCATTGTACATGGTAAAGACCATGACGATGCCAAGTGGATGGTTTAATTCGCGTTTCGCTCATGTAGGAGGTTTGATTAAGCGTAAAAG